>JAGDQP010000559.1:0-111965 GCA_022664845.1 Lepisma saccharinum | reverse complement strand
CGTAGACTAAATTTATAACACAGACTTATAATATTGCCTACCTATTTCCGTCTGCGCTAACATTAATGGATTTTTGCTTAAGAGCACGTGATTTTAAACCCTGCGATTAGGTGACAATGGGTGATACTACTGAAAAGAACCATCGATTTAAATTAGTCACCAAAGCCACCTAACGGCAAGGTTCAAAATCACGTGCTCTGTAGCACAGACGAAAATAGGTAGGTGGTATACATCTATGTTATTACTTAGTCTATGGTAATACTGACCCTCCAGCTCCACCAATACAATTAACGTAATTAAACACTAAAAATTAATATAAAAATAACATGCTCCTTTCAAGTCTCTTTGGCAACGAATTTTCAATTCATTTAATTGGCAAGAATGGAAAAAAATATTCCCTGTATCAGTAACCGTATTTAGAAAAGGTCACATAACAAACATAACTTGTGGTAAACCAACATAATGTATCAAAATTGTAATCGAAATGACACATATTCCTCTCATGCTAAAAGTTACCCATCTTATCTCGGTTTTATTAAATACACACTACAAATCTCTTGTGTTGCAAATTAAATCTGCAGTTACGTTTCATTTAGTAAGTTCTTCTTTCGCATGTTGATACGTTGAAGCTAAATCCTCATATTAACAGCTTCATGAAATCAATATGCACAGATAAAACAAATATTAGTTCGCCTCTGAAATACATTAAAACAATTTTCTTTATTGTTTCTCGGACTATCTGTTCTACTCCTATTGAAGCTTTTATCACTTGTGATTTTCAACTGTAAAACTACGACGATTTATTTAAGCAGTTTGGGTCAAAGGATATATTCGTAATCAACTGCCAAAATCTGCTTCAGCAATATGAGTTCAATCGTGCGAATTACTTAAGTCATAAAATGAACTCCGAAAGTAAGCAAAACATCCTTGGGTATTAAGAATACTAATACACTTTCAATAAATATTGTTTTATTATTTTTTATGTAAGTAAACACTTATATAACAGATCAAGGATTTTAAGATCACGTTAGTTTACATGGGATATACAAAAAAAAGTTCACTACGCCATTACTTAGCACTATATATATGCAAATACATAAGTTTTCAAAATGTGCACCAATGTTTCTTTTCTTTCTTTCTTTTTTTCCAAAGAAATTGGAACACACTCAGATAATGAAGAAATAAGAGTAACGTTATTACATTGTTAAGAATTCACTACGAAAATATATGTAGAAATATACCTACGTAAAATGCGAACTATAACGTATGTGTCTTACTATTAAACTTTTTGTGATTATTTACAAAACACTGGATATGCACATTTTGCTTTTTTAAGTCACGATCTTGTATATTTTCTTTTCTGTAAAAAAAAAAAATCAGATACGTCCCACGCTGAAGTACAAACATTCTCAAATAAAACAATATATACCAACCGCGACCAACTAACGATACTACAATACATTTAAGTTTTCCTTAATTCCAGGCACTCGTGAGGCTGTATTACCTCGGAATCAACATTCAACCCCAAGACACGCCTTAATTTCATATTTTCTCTTGAATGAACGGATGTGTTAAAGCATGGTTGATTGAAATGCGCTTCGATGAATCGAGCATCAATATTCTTTCGAGCAAGTCCTTTAACTGTCCCACTTTTCTCATTTGATCTTCTGGTAGATTTTGATGGCCTATCAGCTCAGCTAGCAAGTCTCTCGTTGGGTTTATCGTTGACATCACAACCACTTTCTCCTGTGAAAATACAAGAGGTAACACATAAGCATTATCCTGTGGGTATTCATTGAATGATTAATTTATCAGTCATATTTATTTAAAGAAAGCCATGATGTGCTGAAGACTAAACGAATGCTAATTGGTACTTACCGGCGTTTTTTCTGTGACCATAAGTGTGTGAGTGAGCTTCTCTGTGATGTGAGCTCTCGAAACGTTAGAAGTGAGAAAAAATTCCATCTTTTGAAGACTACTCATCCACGACGGTAAGTACCAATTAGCATACACTTATTTAGTTTACATGTTAAGGAGTGAATACGCAGATACTGAAGTATGTCGTAAGTCTGATTGTATGACGTCCCTGGACAATCAATCTTCCGGGCAAAGGATTTGGAAAAGTAGCGGCAAGGGCCTTAGTCTAAATGCCATCTGTGTATGCGCCTAGTAAATTTGAGGACAATCTTAGAAAGACTTCACTCAAGACAGCCGAAAGTGGAATTCGAACCTACGTGCATACTCGGTTTGATCCGAAGTCCACAACAGTAACTAGACCAAGGAATTCAGGTTGTATCTGGTAAAACAATTTCTCAAATCGTGATCGATATTGCTAATGCACTTTTATACTCATTTTAAAAAAAAAAATCACAAGTTAAAATTTTTGCGATAGTGTATATGCAGTATATTTGTTAATGAACAGCCTGGAGACAAGCTGACCGGCCAGTTTATTCTTGCGTTTGTAATCGTGATGCATGCTAGCGAATATATAAAAGGGAAATGCAGAGCTGGAGAACAAAAACCTACACCATCATATGTGACTCGCAAGGTCATACCAACAGTATCGTAATAGAGTACCATGCTTGGTTATGCTCGACAATTTCAACACCATTCTACTTACTTTTGCACTGTGGACACTTAATTCTGAAACATGGTTTAAATCTAATTTATGCACCTTCATCTCAACCTCACAAAATTCTGTCGTCCGGCTTCAATCACAAGATATTTTCCCTATTAACTTATAGTATTCCACGTAACAGCAACCAATTTCACCAAACGTCGTTTCTCAGTTGGCTTAGCATTCGGAAGGTCCTGAGACCGATCCCAGTGGTTGGCCTGGCTGGGAGTTTTCCTCAGTCACACCAGGTTTAAGTTGGAATGTTACCTTGAAACTAGGCTCTGGCCGACTCTTTCCCACACCCCCCTGAATGGGAATGAAAAAAGAAAAGAAAAACAACGTCTAGCTAGGCACTGTACCTCTATATCTATCCCTGTTCCAAACCGGTTGTCGAAAAGGCAAGAGGGCAGAACATAGTTTTTCCCCCAAACGTTTAGCAAGCCTATCCCGGTCTAAGTCAAAGACATCTAAATTTAACTAACCCGATGGCTTACGGAACTCGCAAGTTCATCGCCACAGTAACATGTTTGGATTATATCCGTTCGCCATTGGATTATATCCAGGGCAACATCAAGCCAATTTTCATAAAGACATCTAAATGCCATAAATAAATTCAAATCAATCATCTCCATATATTAACTGGAACATTTTTGTGAATTTTCTGTTTTGTACTCAGTATCATCAAAAGACCCAGGGAAGTTCAAGATAACGCTTCTTGTCTTTATTATATTACTTTCCCACCTATCCGATATTAAACAAATAAAGCATTTATTTGGAACACTGAAATAAATCCCCTTTTGATTACACATTGAAAGAAAAAAAGAACGGTACTGCTTCACGCCAGAAATATTCAGAAACGTAGTATTCTCTTAAGAGATAGGATACTGGGAAAAATACATTGAAAACCTCTACAACGACGATAGAAGTGAATGGGGGAATGTTGCTTAAGCTGAAATCAAAATATACTTAAATTAGACACGCAATCAATCACTTTAACTAAAGAAAAACGATACAAGACCTGATGATACAATGATAGAAATACTAACCAAAGGTATTGGGTCTGGGAAAAAGTTGGTGGCGTTTTCTTAGTGAAATTCAACTGGTTTTCTTATAGGGTGCAAAAATGAATTTATTTAAACCAAATATGCTCCATTATTATCGACAATGTTTTGCCATTTTGTGGGTAGAGCCATGATGCCATCGGTGAAGAACTTCTGTGGTTTCTGGTTGAAAAACCGAATCAAGTGGTTTTCACAGGCTTCTTGTGAAACCAGCTTAATTCCATTGAGAGAGTTCTGCAAAGATCGGAACAAGTGATAGTCCGAGGGTGCTATGTTTGGACTATACGGTGGATGCATCCACACTTTTCAACAAAGCTCGCGCAATTTTTGACGGGTCATCAACGAAGTATGAGGTCGGGCGTTGTCATGATGGTAGGTAACACCTTTCCTATTATTCAGTTCGGGCCGTTTTCTTTCAATTGCCTGGCGTAACCTCTCTAGTTGTTCACAGTAGAGTTGAGAATTAATCGTCTGACGAACTGGAAGTAGCTCATGGTAAACGATTCCCTTCCAGTCCCACCACACACACAGCATCACCTTGTTCGGTGTCAATCCGGGCTTCGCGAACGCTTGTGACGGCTCACCATCCCTTCTCGACGACCTTACGCTTGCGATTGTCGTACGTGATCCATTTTTCAACACTGGTTATGACACGTTTCAGAAATGGCTCGTTTTCACAGCGTTTCAGCAGCGCATCGCAGATGTTCATTCGGTCGATCATGTTTTTCTCGCTCAACTCATGCGCAACCCATACATCGAGCTTCTTTTTTTTTAACCAGCTTTGTGTACATGGTTCAACACAGTTTTGTGGTCAATGCCTAGCTCCATACCAATATCGACACTGCTGATATGCTTATCTTGCTGGATCTTTTCAAGAATTTCATTAGCTTTTTCAGTGATTGGACGACCAGAGCGTGGCTCATCTTTCACATCAAAATTACCAGAACGAAAGCGAGCGAACCATTTACGCGCAGTAGATTTATAAAGTAACTTCTCCATACACAGCACAATTTTTTTCACACGCCTGCGCAGCGTTCTTTCCTTTGTCGTAATAATATTGCAAAATATAGCGCAATTTGACATTACCGTTCTCCATTTTGACATGCAAACAACTTTCCAACCACTGCACCAATTTCGCTGTTTATACACTCACAGTAACGCTCGAAGTGTCACCTTTCCAACTAGCGTTTAGTGGTGGCGCTGCGATCTGTGTTCCCTGAGGTATTTGCAATTGACGCCATCTATCGAGGAAACGCCACGAACTTTTTCCCAGACCCAATATTAACGGAGGAACTATAGAGAAATTACAAAACTAATTAATAATATATATAATACAACAGAAGGAATAGTGTCTGCAGATTTCGACGGTTCAACAATATCTAAATTTAAAAAAAAAAGGTCAAACTAGCAGAGTACAGAACGATCAGTCTTATTAATCACATTAGCAAAGTCCTTCTAAAAATTATTTATAAGTAGGATATACTCCAAAATACAAACAATGTCTGGAAAACTCCAATCGCATCTGTTAGTTTGTGCAATTTCAGAAAAGATTTCCCGTTTATAGTCTTAAATTTCGATTAAATTTTGCTCGACCGTCCAACCATATTTGAAAGGTTCTTGTACAAAATATATTTCTCAAAGAGAGCTATGGCCTCTGGAAGAAGGTGATGCGTTAATAAAAATTTAACCCAGATCTTAGCAATTAGAATCAGAGGGAACTCAAGGACTCAAACTCTTTGGAACTTCGAGGTTTACATATCCAACACCCAAGGAAATTGAATCAAAATCTCCATAGCCTGTGTAGCTGCGTGCATTGCAAGCTTTCAAGTCAAAGTTGTACTGTTTCACGAATGTCCAAGAATAAAATATAAGCGAGAAACTAAATCTAATGCCGTACTTCATGAATGATTATCTCAAATCGTATGTATGACAAGAATATTTTTATTTGATCGACGGAAAATCGAACTTGCTTTACAAGTAACTTTCCTGATTAAAAAAAAATATATATCGTTCCGAAATGCGCTGGGTTGTAAGATTCTTGAAAAGCAAAGACATGTCGATCGACTGAATCATTGCACACGAATTTCTACAAGTAGCTTTCATTTATGTGTCTTTTTGAGGCTTCAATAGTTACGAACATGAATTATAGAGTATTAAAAATACTACGGGAAACATACTATCAATAATCATCATTTCAGTATATACGAACAGTTCTAATTTATTCATGGTCACACACAGGATTACTTCATAGCCACCAAACTGGTATATCTACGTGGTTCACTCTACAATTAAGACGAAATTCATAACATAATAACTCTTGCTTTAGTACCACTTACCCTTTCGGTCACTTTATCAACTTCATGATAGAGGAAATTGCAATTTCCATCAAAATGTTGGTCTTTAAATGCTCCTTTCCTAATAATTTTATTGGGCATTTTCCCCTTTAAGTCCATAAAAAATTTTAGCATCTGTAAAATAAAGAGAACCGGTTACTCATCATTACTAACCTAAATATCAAACATTTCAATAAATATTCATTATAGAACAATTTTGGACTTAGATGTCGTTTTAACTTTTCGATGATGCCTATTAATTAATAATCCATTAGCGCTTTCGAGAACTTCCAACAATACTCTTGCAAGTTATTTTGAATTCTTGTACCATGTACTTTTAAGTACACAAGAGTTATATTTGGAATTAGAAACAAAGGAAGTTCCCTCTATAGATTTTAAAGCAATTTATTAAGTCAGTACAAGAAGTATACCAGTAGGCATTCCCACACTAATCACAACAAATAACTGATCGAACCGTAAAGAATTTTAAAATTTCAATGGGAATGTCCATTGTTTAGGACCTGTCAAGAGGTCTAAAATGGTATATTATTCTGTCATTAGGAAAAGTATCTGCTCTACAACTTACTTCAGTAACCACGTCTTTCAATAAGGAATGAAGTCCCAGTGCCCGAAAACTTAAAATTGAAATGACTGGTAATAAAAAATGGAAGAACACCATGTAGAAATTAATATCAAGAATGCTATTTGATTCAAAATCTTATTATTGTCTCCTTAAACGTTTGGCAGGTACAGAACACCACATACACGTAGTCTCAACGTAAATTCTACAAAAATCAAAGAGTTACAATGAGACAAACGTTTAAGAAAATTAATGCGTATGTACTTACAAACATTTACATTTCAATAAAGATAGACACCGATTGTTCCTAATAAATGAGTGACTACGTTCCTCACCGTGTAATCAAAGAGCCCCAGGTTGGATTCCTGCTGGAGACGCAATGAACATAATGGCTTACAACTTGCAAATCACGTCCTTAGAGCGTCATCCTTATCCAGCAGAAGGCACTGCCCAGTTCATAGATCCTCCTCCGAGCACAACCCAATCATTATCAAATCATCACGGCCGATTAGACGAGTTTCTAATTCCAAAAGAGTTGCATAGTGTTACAACAGCTAACAAATTACTAAACTACGTAAGAGTCTCGTATAACCGAATTTGGTGGGACCAAGGGAAAGTAGTGATTTACATGCTGTAGTTTAGTACTATACTACATGTTAAAACATCTTTAAAGTAAACTAACCATTTTTTTTAAACATAGGCCTACTACTACAATGTAATAATTTAGTACTATAATATAATTACTGTACTGTGTTTTTACTGAACATTGCAAGAGTTTTTCAGATAATTCGTTCATAACTAAGAGTATATATAAATGAAATTTAGTATATGTAAAATGCTAAAATCAAAATTTTATTTTTTACTGCGTCGAGATTCGGTTAAACTAGACTCTTGTGTACATTGTCCCACCACCCTACCGAGCAGAACAGCTACTCTGGTAGAGCGTTGGCCTCGTTTTTGGAAAGTATTTGGAAATACAGGAATTTGAGACTTAAGATTTTCAATTTTTTTTTCTGTTATAGCTTGTTGTTGCCGGGATACCTTTAAATAAGCTCTAACCAACTCCATTTCCACGATAAGATAAAATGAATTTTATGGGCGGTAACAGCATTATGGCTTACGCCCATCCCGAACTTCCTTTCCACATCCTTTCCTCTATCTTGGCCTGTGTCAAAGATGTCGCCAGGCCATAAATACAATTCAACTCGTCCCATAGGCTATTTTCAAACAATTTGAAAGCGCATTATATCAAAATTGGCAACATTTCATTAGTTACTTCGTTTCTAAGTAAAAATTGAAAATTATAACAATAAACGAATCGACTCTATCACATAATCAGGCAACACTAAAACAAACTATTCAATTTAAATTTTTTACATGGAGCATTACGATTTACGAAGAACAGTACAGAGCATACCGATTTCCCTACTTTAATTACTCCTATATGTTTTACTTTCCTACTTTGGCAATGACTGGCTAAACTGTTCGACATATACATAAAAATATCACACATCTTTGAGGGGTATGGACAGAGAAAAAAATAAAACTGCTAATGAAATCATTACAATCTGACAAACACAGCCACAAATAACGATAATTCTCAGTTTTGACATTTATCCTTTATGTGAGTAGCAAGTTAAGGCATTTATGTAGCTAAACAAAATCTGTTATTCCATTTCGCAACCACCACACTTGGACACCCTGTTAAAACAAACAGTACAATATTTCACCCAATCCAATCAAGATTTAAGTACGAGTAAAACTACGGTAGTTTTTAATATACAGTGTTTTATCTTTGGAACTTTTTACAACATGATGAAACTCAATTTGATAGACTGAAATATTAGGTAGATTGTTCTAACGTATTAGAGGAGTATTAAAATTTTTGAGTTTTTAAATTTGATTTTGTTTGGCTTGTCTGTTGAATTTCAATACGATACAACTTTCGATGTTTTCTTTTCTTTTCCTATATACCTTACAGGTAATTAGAAACAAAAGCAAACCAGTATAAAATAACAGGCAAGCTTCTTCAGAGGCTAAGTTTAAAGAGAAAAGAAGAAATGGTAATACGATTGACCCAGTCGCCAAAACTGAACCAACTGAAAGTTGAATCAATTGTCAAATTGACACAGAAAAATTGAGAGCCGCCGTGACCAGAACTCAAACCCGGATCTGCCAGTGGCCGGTTGATAATGCTGTCCATTACACCAACATTAAGTCAATTATGTCTGTAACAAAATATCCTATTAATACAATGACTACCCGAAAGAAAGCAAAAATAAGAAAAAGAGAAACTTACTAACTCTATGGCTTACAGAAATTGCAAGATCATCACCGGAGTAACAAACGCTGGGCGTTGGATTTGATGCTAAGCAAGATCAAGTCAACTTTCATAAAAAATACCTACCTTCTAATATAAGAGGAAAATATAACTTCTAATAAGATCCCTTCTAATATATTCCTCCCAATGACATCTCAGTCTTTCTAACAGCCTCTTTCACTCCGACTTCCCAAACCACAATGGAATATAATAGATTACGAACATTACATATAATGAATATCTTCGTATTTTCTCATCCGAGTTACATAGCCTGCCCATCTTAGTTGAATGTTATTTATGGCCTTTAGACATCTAAGGATCAGGCCGGCCCATCTTTGTCGTCGGAATTTCATTATTCTTATTATATCGGCTGAATCGTACAGCATCCAGAGTTTTTCATTATGCAGTGTTCTCCATTCTCCTGTAATTTTGTCCCGTTTCAGCCCAGGTATTTTTCTCAAAACATTATTATTCGGCCTGAGCCTGAGATACCTAAATACCATAATTAAAAAAAAAATTAAAATTTATTTTCGAACAATCGCAATTTATACTCATCTACCAGGGTCATGCTATAACTTTTGTAATCACAAAGTATTACCGGCAGAATTAGTTCTGTATATTTTCAATTTCAACTTCCTTGACATTAATCGTGGCCGGCGGGACGGTCAGTTGGTCGAAAGACAGACGATAGACAGTTGGTCGACACGACAATTAGTCGACAAGACAGTTGGCCTACACGACAATTGGTTGACAAGGGCACTTGATCGACAGCGACAGTTAGTAAATCTGTTTTTGTTTGGGTTGATAGCAGCATCAGGACCAGGATGGGGATCTTCTGGAGTTCCGGAGATCTATAAATACTAATTAAAATGTCATTGTATTTCAAAATGTTTCCAACAAACTTCACTTCCGTAGAATACACTTGTTTATTTAAAAGCTCACTGCAGGTTTACTAAACTAACCGAAACAAAACAACGCAAATTAACTCCAGTTAAGTTTTAAGGGACTGTATCAATTAGAAGGATCAGTCTAATATTTAGTAAGATCGAAAGTAGTAACAATCATCGCAGATCATGCAGAAACGCGAAAAAATTCGATGTTAGCAGCTGTTGTAAAAAAGTTATGTCAAATTTATTGAAGTTTCTCACGTTTTCCCCCAAAGTTCTATTCTTTTTGCATTCCCACTCTACATTAGAAGTGGTTTAGAAAGCATCGTTTAGATTAGCTGAACAGTGCGTTAGCAGTTTGTAAAATGTTACCAACTGTCCGCGTCAATTCACTGTCATATCCACAAAAAAGTACTTGCGGACAAATTGTCTTCTCGACCAACTGTTCTTGTCGACCATCTGTCCTTTTCGATCAATTATCGTGTCGACTAACTATTGTTGGCCATCAACTGCTCTTTGTCGGCCAACTGTCGTGTCGACTAATTGTCATGTCGACCAACTGTTGTATCCCCTGTATCGCAATTCGCGTTTTATTCTTTATAATCTTTGATAGTTTGCTCCAAGTATGTGATTCGCAATTATTGTTCTTTTCGGGATTGTTGATGTACGATCTTCATACTTTTCACGATGTCTGTTATATCAACAGATCGTTAGCGACGTTGTATTCTACATGTCTATTCGAAGTAAATGTTGCTATTCGGGAGGAATAGAAGTAATTCATGTCGGGATGAATAGAAGTTGCCTTATGTACCAAAGGGATATAACACGTCTTCATATCATATCATATATTATGTACCCAAGACATATCATATGTTGGGTAATTCCAAGTAATTGTATGTCCATCAGATCGATACTTATTCGCTGTATAGTGGATATCATTCTGTGTAAACATGATCACGTCACTTCTTAATAAATAACAGTTGTGTATGTTTATCTGCATATCATTTAGATCAAGCAAACGGCTACGATTGATTAAGTCTTAAAAATATAGCAGTGTCGACGAACAGTCTGTCGACCATTTGTAGCAGACCCTAATCGGGAAGTTAGAAGTTTCTGAACTGATTACAAACATACTAAGCTACTTTTTATTTCTTCCGTGACATCGCTTTTGTTTGTTACATATGCCCAAAGTATTTAAGCTTTTTTACACTATGATCTCATTCTTAACTGCTATTTCTCTTTTTTCAGAAAAACAAAAACTTCTATATTTTTCAGAAGGACACTTATAAGTCTATACAAAGAAATTAAGTAATTTGACTAAATACCTTAACACTCACCTGATTATTTGTTTTTCCAGGAAACATTATTTTACCTGTATATAACTCATATATTGTACAGCCAGCTGACCACATATCTATTCCGAAGTCATATGGAATGCCTAAAACTGTAAATATAAATGAATTAATGGCCTGTTTTACAACTGTACAAAAACTACTATACAGCAACGAACTTCAGTCATACTCAATAATACAAGCGTTTTACAAAGTATCAAATAATTAAAAGAATATTCGTCAAATTTCAATTTCCATCAATGAATTTTTTCGTTTCTTTTTGGGTTCTTACTGTTCTTAACTCTCTTCAGACTATCAGTGAAATTTTCTATATTTATTTGGGCTTTACTCCACCTTATGGTACAGTCCGTCTGACTTTTCCTACACTGTCCATGAAACAAGTGACGAGTGGTCCACACCTTTATTCAAACTAATATATTTTTGCATTCTTCAAGTGTGAATGAGAAAATCAACAAAGCCCCTGGGCAGCTACCTCTGTCACAAAACTACGGGGATTGGGTCTTAGAGAAACTTTAGATGCTAAACTAAATAGCTTTAGTATTGCTACAAGTGCAAACTTGAATTTAGCTAAAATCTAAGGTTTTACTCACCACTTTGTATTGGACTTATTTCTGAAGATTATAAGTTACAATGCTTGATAATATAAATGCAGATGTCATTCTGCCTTGAGGTTGTTGTAGAAGTTATCTTACATGATTAGTCAAATGAAAACTTAAATTTAGAATTTTAATTTTTTAAAAGGTTTTCTTCATTTAAAATCTGAACTAAATTTTAATTATCACTTAGTCTTTTGCTACTCATCACAACTATTGTCACCTAATAACACTTGAATAAATAAATAACAGAACGCATTATCAATATTCTAAAGTAGGAAAAAATTCAGAAAAAAGTTTGTTTTTAATACCCAGTTAGTTTCAACATTGTCAGCCACCTTGTTATAATAATATTATTAAACGAAGCCTAAGTTTTGTAGAGTTAAAAAGAATTACAATACTAAACAATACATTTTCAATTAGCAATAACATCATCGTAAATTTCGTTCCTAGTTCTGCTCAATGTACTTAAATAAAATTCTATTGAATCAGTAAGTACAATAAGTATTACTCACTTCTAACCAAATATGGAAACAATTTTAAGTACTTATGTATCCTCGAAGTGTAACGATCAAGTTTCTCTTTTCTGTGCCTTTCTCTTTCACTATTTAAATTACTATAAACGAAAGTATTCAGATAGTAATGTTAATACGATTACGAAGTATCAAACAGGATATTTAAATATTATGCTATAGTTCTGCCATGTACGAAATGATTTCAGTGCATATAAAAATCAATGTGTATATAATAACATAGAAGTACTTACTAATTTCTGGCGCTCTGTAAAATCTGCTCACAAGATACGGAGTGATTTCATTCTCGGCAACATGTGACGCTGAACCAAAATCACAGAGCTTTAAAACCAATTTGCTTTCACTGACCTGCAAAAGAAATTATAATAAGAATCAAGCCAACAATAGAGACTGACATTCTACGCACTAGTATACCTTGGTTCCCACAAAAAATATATCCACACTTGCATTATTTTTTAATTTTTTTTTTTACATATTTCGAGATAAATCTGCTTTAAAGTTACAGATGCGCTAGTTTGAGTTATTTTTAAGCACGTAACAGTTAACTGATTACTGTAGATTAGAATTCCTATTACAGAGATCGTTTCACATAGATAAATCTACAATAAATTGCCTATCACGCGCTCAAAATATGATTTATATTTATTAAGTACGAGCTTCAAGGCAGTGTTGCAGGTAGTTTTGTTATTTTTTTATTTGCGCTGAACAACTTGATTTCAACATTGTCTTTGTAGAGCAAGGTGTGCAGAATAGAAATGAGTAAAGATTAGCACTTTCATTTTGTTTCTAGCTTGTTTCATTATCCGCCAAATGTGCTGTAACCTGTTTAGGCACGTAAGACCATTTTGACACCTGTGGTCAGATGATTTCATTGTTGCTTCTCTAATGAATTCTAGACAGGCTATTCTTGCTTATCTCTATTGTTTCGCAGGAAATGCAAGTGTGTTACCGGTCTTCAATATGATGTACTGTGTTCCTAAGTCATCGAGAAGAGAGAAAAATCGTTCACTCCAGGACCCGATTTTGGAACCGAATACAGAAGGAATATCGAAATCGATGGACGGCTTTCGATTGATCATAAACAGTCGGAAATGGGTTTAAAAAAAAGTAAACATAAAATACGATGTCAAGTTTAAGGTACTGATACAGTCGCAGAAAAGGAAAGCAGCTCCATGTTGTGCAGGACAATGAAAATGCACGAAAGGAAATTGAGTTCAAGGCAGATTGCTTCTAAGATGGAACAAGAATTGGGACATAAAATTTCAAACCGTAAAGTGTTAAGCGGCCTTTCTGAAAAGAACACTACGCAAACAGAAGCTGCAAAGAAGCCACGTTTGTTTAAAAAGCACATTCATTACAGATTCGTTGGCATACGCATGAATATTGGACAACAGAGGGTTAGAAGAGAGCGACTGGTACGGTTTGAAACTGTGGATGGAGCCACAGGTCGAGTTAAGGAAACACTGTGTTGTGAAAGCGAAGTTCAGCGATAATGGTTTGGTTTGGGGAGTAATATTTTCCGAAGGGGAGGGAAGAATTAAGATTTGCATAGGAACAAAGCGATAGTTCGCTTTGTTCCTATGCAAATCACACTAGGAAGTACTTAAAAAGTGAGTTTTGAGTACAGGTATGTACGATTTCACTGCAAATTTTGGACCATTCATATTTCCAGTTGTCAATAAGGTAGGATTGTACAGCAGTGTATCCCAGATCTGGACTCTCAGCAGTTACACTGGCATTCCAATTCACCAGATATGAATCCCACTGAGAATTTGTGGTCGGCTTCAAAACGTTCTATACTAGTAAAAAGAAAAATGTACAAAAGTATTCACGTTTGGTATCACAAAATTATCTTAGTACACGTTAGAAACTTTCTGGGGTCAATGTCATAAGTAGTTCAAGGTTTAAAAAAGACTCGAGGTGGATACACAAAGTACTAAGGCAAACTGATTACCATCTGATATTAAGTAAAACTTAATGTATAATAATATTTTTCAATGAAACAATCAAATACTGTCCCCTTATAATTTTATAATTAAGTTAGTTGTCATTCTAATTTTTATTCGGTAAAACCTGTCTGTGGATATCTTTTTGGATCAAAGTGTTATTACTAATATTTTTACACGAACTCCTTAGAAACTTAGCTATAATAATAAATACACTAATAAAATAAAAATCCTTCCTTTTTATTCTTATTTACTGTGCACTCTATGGGCTGAAGAAACATCCATGGTCTAAACTCTTCACAAAGCTGAGAAATGACGTTCCTGGACAAGCATTTTTCCTGGGCAAACGCTAGGGAAACTACTGGCCAGAGCTTTAATCTACATACGATCTCCGCAACTGTTTGGAAAAACAGGAAAAAAAACTGGAAAAACCTCAGTTAGGTTGGCCAGCAACATGATACTAAATTTTGTGTACCTCCCCAGTGCAGATCCGATGTCAGCAACCGTAACCACTTAACACACCGGGGGCTGGGTTCTCTATTCTATTTTTCTAATTCGAACAATAAGGGCAATACGATCAAACTTTATCTGATCTCCTATTCTTATTTTCTTTAGATTGTGTGTTGAATTTTAACAAATTTTACACCATAGAAAGATAATTCCAAGCAAGGTTAAAATTTTATAATTTCGATTCGAATAGCTCTCCACGAATGTGGTGGTAATTTCTTTAACTTTATATCTGTGAGATTTTCAGGATCTTTAACTACAGTCCGTTTCTGTCTGTCTTTTTAGTACTATTAGCGGGAGGAAACGAAAGACTGATTCCCTGACCAAAACTCAAAGCATCATTCTAGCATGCGCTTGATGTTAGTGACGAGAAAATCGAGCAGAAAATCGAACCCGTGCTTTCTCTTCAGTGCTGATTCCTAGTCCATGACCTTCGTAACCTGGATACCAAGGAATATACTCCCCATTTACTTTTTAAGTAACCGGTATCAGATTTTTGCCGAACTTAGAACTTATTAATTTAACTACCTTCCTTCATGAGCTGGACGGACAAGACAGCTTTTACTTAATCTCATCACGCCTGAGGGATGACTATGACTCACTCTTCCACAGGGCTGAGATGGAGGTGGTGGACAGGACCTTAGTCTACGTACCATCCCGATTCTCTGTACGGAATTGAGAAAACCCTTAGTCAGGATGGCAACAAGTGGCTCTCAAACTCCTCCCTTTTGCTAATCTGAAATTCACGTTCTGGACGAGGGTTGGTTAACTGATTTAAGTAATGTAGCCACTGAGTTTAACTATGTTTAATCCCTCTCCGTGAAAATCATCTCTCCTAGAAAAAATAAACACAATGAACACTAATAATTCTAACACTACTACAATGCTGCATTTACTTTAACCAATGTCGAATTTATGCAATGAAAACTTACTTTCTACATCTTAGGTACCTACATGACTTCCGACATCACATTTTAGACTCAAGACTATTCATACATTCACATACGTAAACACATACAAACAACAGGAACAAGTTATAACATATCTACTGGAGTGCAGCCCACTTATAACGAACTCGGATATAGCGAATTATTGGATATTGCAAACATAAATGAAATTCCCGTCACCCTGCCTATTTAAAATGTGGAAGAAATGACCGTATATTACGAACAATATTTCCCGTCAAGACCTCTTATAGCGAAGTTTTCAGAATGGGTTCATGTTTCGGACGTACTGATTTTCCGGTTCTTCATGGCTACTGTTTACATGTAAAGACGGAAGTACAAAAGGTTGAAGGCAGTGACCACCCCTTCCCCATTATTTTGTAACAGGGCGAGTAGAGAAGTGCAGACAAATCAACTTTCTTTTGTTTACAGCTGCAAGCTAAGTATGCAGGTCAATTCCACCCCCATCCCCTCTTTGCATCTGGTAGTGCATTATTCAGGTTCCGCAAAACTGGTTATCACAGCTGTTCTCATACATTCCTCATTTAGCTTCTGTCCAAACACGAGAAATCCAACATTTTTAAAATCGCACTGTCTTTTCAGATGATGGAATTTCACCTTATCTCGCTGTGCAAGTCTGAATGACTCACTCCTCCTCCCACTTGGATGACAGCCAGGGTAAAAATAAATCGGTTTTCAGCGGAGCTCATTTTGTTAGAAGTAAAGAAAGAAAGAGAGAGGGAGAGAGAGAGAGAGAGATGCTTTCGGTTGCTGTAATTAATAAAATCACCTTCAGATGCAATGCTATACTGCTGTATGTTCTGTTTTAAACGTTTGAGCTTGTTAGCTATTTCCCCCCCGTTATTTGGGGAAAATACGCGAGTCTGTTTATAACGATATAAAGAACTCATTTTGTTGGTCCCTTGAAATTCGTTATAAAAGGGCTGTACTGTATAGTTAGAAAACAATAATTTGATATTAGAAACAAAACTTACCAAAATATTGTCTGGCTTTATATCGGCGTGCAGGATATTAGCCTTTTTCATGAGTTTTAATGCTAAAAATAATTGTTGGGTGTATGACCTTACAGCTTTGACATGTAAACCAACATCTTTTCCATATTTCTTCAATACCTGGAAAAAGTAAAGAGACGTTTTATTAATGACTGCAACAGAACTCACACTTCCTTTATTCAACACTCGACTATAAACAACACATTGTGATCTGACAACGATACACTCGCAACTTTCTTAATCCACAGTATATTTCCAGTTCAAATTAAATGAAACCTTCTTTGGAAAGCTTCAATGTACACTAAGATTCACAGAAAATGTGCGATGGAATTTTTTGAAGTCCGGTGAGACTGAGTAGAATGTCTACTAAGTGTTAATTTTCAAATTTCAGGTCATTAATTTACATATTTCTTCTTGCAAACATAAAATGGTTATTTTAATTATTAAAAGGAGCACATACCAAGAACATATTATTTATTTCAAGTCATTGTAGAACATGAAAACACACACATCAATGTAGTAACTAAAATTGTGTAGTAACTAACAAACAAAAAATAGCACAATCTAAATGTACGATTCATATTTTTTAATAATCATTCATAATAAAAGTTAGTTCAGATCCATCCGAGCCAAAATTTTAGTAGCAACTGGTTAACAAAATTTTAGTGGAACTAACCAATATTCTTTAAAAAATAAGATTTTAAAACGAGGAATTGATGTGCATGTAAAACCTAACTTTGAAACTCGTTATAATCCACATGGTTACATTTTCCTGCTCATTCTTCTTGGATGGGGAATGGCCAATTATTTTATTTATAGAAATGTATTCATATGACAAAGGTTGCTTACATACAATAAATTAAAAAAAAATCGAATTGAATTCAAATACAACTATTACGATTCGCATAAAATTAAGGTTTCTAATGTCATCTTAAGTAGTTGCTTCAATATGAATTGGTTAGGCCTTTCGGAGCGGCTCTCACTCCGTCTTCAAGGCCGTCGTGGAAATGTAATTTAGGTGTGTGTGCAGTTTTTTACGAGATTAGATTGTACGTGAAGGAAGATTAATAAAATATGTACCGTATATGAAAGTACGTGTATTATTTCTTAACCGAAACACTTTAGCCTAATTGTTACACCCACTATTTTAAAATTATTCCGTTGTAACTTGTTGGACGTTAAAAAAATTGCACAAAATGGTAGTCGGAGTGGCTGCGGCCATATTGAAAGAATCGGAGTCGAATATCTGCCATGTGTACATAAAATGTATTTTGGCTATTTATAACAAATTTCTGGTCGAGTATAAGAATTATAAAGGCTAAGAATTATCAACAATATTATATGAACAAGTAAGTTGTGTTCAAGTTCAAAAAGGGTGAAGTGCAAGCCTCAAAAAAGTGTACTTCAGAGAAAAGATCGTAGTATTTACACTATTTCATATAAAATCTAATCTCACAGAACCTACACACACACACACTTAAATTACATCTCCACATGGCTTGAAAACAGAAAGAGAGCCGCTCCGAAAGGCCTAGAGCAACTACTTAAGAGGATGACAATAAAAATCTTAATTTAAGGTGAGTCACAACTGTTGGGTTCTTGTGACTCTATTTGAAATAAATACTTGAGAAAGTATATACTGTAGTTACGGTAATTTAAAACTTAATTCGGCATAAGAACCAAAGTACATAATCACATTAGCCCGCTCAGGAAGAGAAGAAAAAAAAATCCATGACGAGTAAAGAAAAAAAGAGAAAGAATAAATAAGGAGGAAATCAGAAAGATGTATGGTTGATACCAGCTCAGGTACTCTGGGCCACACAGGCACTCACAAGAACAGAATTTTTTTCTTTATTGTTCAAGACAACATGCGTGTCACGGAGAGAGGTTGAAGTTCAGTTGGCAGAGCGCTGGTGTAACATTCAGAAGCTAATGAGATCGAGGCCATTCTGACTGAGGTTTTTCAGCATTTTCCTGTCACACCAAGCTAATGCCTGGATGATACAATCAAACTAGGCACTGGCCGACTTCTTTCCCATATCTTCTCCCCTACACTACCTGGTCTGAGCCAACGATACCTAAAGGGCATATATAAATTCAATTCGAAACCTACGTGGCGATAACAGAAACTACTATTATAAAATTCCTCGTTTGCAACAAAATGAGATAATTTCTAAGTTGAAACAGATGGATGCTATTTTACTGATAGAGTTGGATCGCAAAATGCTCGGTCCTGAAATAAACTAACTCTTAAGTAGACAGATCAGGGTTGCGACAGAATAAATGAGGTCAATATGCATGATTTTCCATTACCTTTTGGAGTATTCTTTCCTAATATTCTGTTATTAGGAATTGAATTTAATTTATTTATGGTCTTTTCCCATCTTTGGTTCAGGCTCGGATGGGAAAGTATCAACTAGGCCTTACTTAAGGTAACATCCCGGCATTCGCCTGGTGCGACTGGGGAAAATCTCAGGATAGTAGGTCGCGGGGTTCGGACTCGCGTACCTACCCATTGCCGATCCGAAGTCCGCGACGTTACCGCCTGAACCACGAGGGATGGGTCTGGTGTTAGAAAAACATCAAAATTTCATTCATAATTGTGTAGCCTCCATCATCATTATAGCACCCAACATACTTCTTTATTTTTATATGTTTTTCAGCGAACATTCATAAATTGCAACGGCACACTGTCACAGAGAACAGTTGCAGAATTAGACTGGGAATATTTCTTTACTTTCTGTCCACTTGTTTTAACAGAGAGAGAGAAAAAATGGCTCCGCATAGAAAAAGCACAATTCTTATATTCATAAACAGTCCAACGGAACTTTCGATGTTCTGAAAAATAACAAATTTGCATCACTGACAATGCTGCCAATCTAGCAACTTTATCGCTAAACATAGCGATTTTGAATACTCATTTAGCTACTAAAGATTCTCACTTTTCTATAGTGTGTTCAGGGATTTGGCTATTTTTGTGCATACTCTAGCGACATACACGCCTAATTCTAACATTGGTAAGATAGAGTTTTAGCTACTTTTAGATTGTGGTTTAGCTATTTTCACGTGATTACTTATGGCAACACTGATCATAGATCACAATAAAATAATAATATTTCCACCATTAAAAATATGAAGATATGGAATGACAGCCATCATCTAACCATACTCTACATCAGTTCCTTCTAAAAATCTTATCTTCTGACAATTGAGACTTCTAAGATTTTTCCTTTCAAAAAAGTTCGTAATCCCTCATTACAAAAATGAAATGGTAAAGTTTTCCCAAATTATCCATACTTTTAATTTTCTTTTGACATTCGGGTGTTTTGGGGCACTCTCACTTTTCAGGTCTGTGGCATTCTGTAAGTGACGATGGTCGTTTATTGTTATGCACTTGACAGATAATGTCACAATACACTGTAATAGTTAAGTGCATTTAAAGTATGTTGCATCTTTTAGCGAATCCTTTTAGAAGCATGCTGTTAACTCAGACGCGTGTCCAAGCAAGCTGTGCTTCGACCACAGTGTATGTAGACATGTTTAAGAGTGCTAAAAGACCTATTAAGAATGCATCGTTAAAATAAACAGCATTTTAGATTTACAATAACTTACGAATTTACACTAACAGATAAAATAACAGTACTAAAGTACAGAGAAAACACCTCCACTTACCTCTCGTAAATTCATACTTAATGGCTCAAACACCATGCACAGATGCTGCTTGTGGAAAAAATGACGGAAAAGTCTTAAACAGTGGAATCTATCGTCTGGATCGGCATCATTCAGACGTTTCAAAATTTCCAATTCTTTCAGTCCAGTCTTATGCCTGCAAGAAAAAATGAAATGTCTAAAAATGGGATACCTACAAAATACCTTGTGAGACTTTCGAAATTGTTCTGTCTACAGAAACAATAAAGGTACATAATGCAAAAGAAAGTGAAGATGCAAAATCTTTTACTTTTTCCACTGCTCTTTTTAACCTATCCATTTTTATGTCCTTGCCCTATTCGCAACGACTGAAGAAGGGGCTAAACCTTGGTCTTACAATATTTTTGCATACTTTTTTTTTTCAATTTCTCTACTCTTTGATAATTTTACGAGCATTTCTTGTATGCCGGTATTGAAAGGTGTCTTATAAATATGGAGTTTGTTGTTAACATCATTTTGGTACCTATGTAAGACGGCATGTCAGTTTATATGAATATACTATTACAACCGTGAGATTTATATCTCCGCTTTTTGCAATGTACTAACTCATGCCTCTACCATCACTCCTAGATTAACTAAGTCATATTACGTCGAAATGAAATCAAAAAGTAAAGAAGCTTCTTACTGGACTGGCTTTTAATGTCTCACATCACATTTTTTTTATGTACCCCTTGTCCTAGATTAACTTGTCGTAAGTCACCTACCATTTCAGTATCAGCACAATCAACAACGTCATCGCCGTCGAATCTCACCGTAATTACGGACTACATTTTACGAAATAACCATCTACCTACAACTATAATAGTGACCTTACAAGTATTTCTTTTAAAATACTTACTTCTTGCAAATACAGCAGACCTTGTAGGAATACAATAACTCCTTAAACTTGTCGAAGTAAAAAACACTCCGGAAGAGCACAAGCCGAGCATGTGATAAAGGGTACAAGTAACGGGCAGAAGTAGAAAAATAGCTAGTTAAAAGAAAAACAACGTACAGACGAAACACTACTATATTTTGCAACCTATAGCCCAGTCAAATTAGACAAATCGAGGGAAAAAATCTCGGAGTTTTGAAATTTGGCCTAGTTGTTCGTTGGTACTTACAGTACAATATACTAAAAATCCTGGAAGATGGGGGGGGGGGGGGGGCGAAGGGTTGTTTAAAGGTGCATTTTCTACGTTGTTTTTTTTTTCATATATCTATCTCCGTAACTAACAATCCTAGCGAAATTTAGTCTATCTACAAAATTACAGTACACAAAATTTCCTACAAGAAAGGTCCTCTTCATTTTTGTCGTAGGATTAATATTTTCAAAGTTACAGGGTGGACAAAATATTGGTATGTAAAAATAGTAATTTTGTAAATTTATCATTACATTTAAAGCAATTTACGTGTAATTATGAATGCATTAGGAACGTTCAAATGGGATGAAAGTTGATATTATCGTTATATTAGGTAATATCGTAATAGTTTTGTTTTGCCGTTACGAAATAGACTCGCCCGGGAGAACCTGCCTGTTGTTCGTACGTGTTTTGTAAAGGTCTTGCCAGTCAGCGAGCAAAATGGTGTTAGGCAGAAACACACGTGTTGACCAGAAGAAAGAAAGAGGAACTATCACGATAATAACAACCTTTACAATATGAACAATTAATCACTTAACATCACTTTGTAACTAACGTTTTACCTTAAAAAAATGATTTGTTCGAAGTTCCGGTTCTTCGAGCACATCCTCATCAAGCTCTTCGTCTTCTGATGGAGGGAAATTGGTGCAAGTTCCCTCACAATTGCCACAGAGTGATGTGCATTTTCTACCAGCCTTACGACATCCGCACCGTACCCCACAACCAGCGGTACAGTTGCAGAAAATTGTCTTCAGGATTGAGTCAGGAGCTGGAGGGTCCTTTGCCATTAGGGGCTCTAGTGTTTCATCGACGCCTCGTATCCATCCCCACTTTTCAGGTGGCAGCTGGTTACCAAACCAGTTTTGAAGTTGCAAATAGACTCTGTAAGCGTGCTGCTGGGCAGAGCCTCTGGCTGGCGGCAAAGATGGAAGATCTGGCTTCAACTTGTTTGCTGAGTTCAAGAAAGCGGAGAACCTTATACTGATCAAGTCTTTTTGACGAGCATGATACATTGCTCACTAGCTTGTGACACTGTCTCTGGTGTTGATGAGGGTTCATAAAATACATTTCCAATGGCTTTGATCTATCCCAAACAATTCCACAATCAGTGCCTTGCCTTTCCTGTACACGGCTGAGGTGATGTCGCACCCAATGAAACCGTGGATGAAGAGAATGGCAAAGGACCCTCCAGCTCCTGACTCAATCCTGAAGACAATTTTCTGCAACTGTACCGCTGGTTGTGGGGTACGGTGCGGATGTCGTAAGGCTGGTAGAAAATGCACATCACTCTGTGGCAATTGTGAGGGAACTTGCACCAATTTCCCTCCATCAGAAGACGAAGAGCTTGATGAGGATGTGCTCGAAGAACCGGAACTTCGAACAAATCATTTTTCAAGGTAAAACATTAGTTACAAAGTGATGTTAAGTGATTAATTGTTCATATTGTAAAGGTTGTTATTATCGTGATAGTTCCTCTTTCTTTCTTCTGGTCAACACGTGTGTTTCTGCCTAACACCATTTTGCTCGCTGACTGGCAAGACCTTTACAAAACACGTACGAACAACAGGCAGCTTCTCCCGGGCGAGTCTATTTCGTAACGGCAAAACAAAACTATCACGATATTACCTAATATCACGATAATATCAACTTTCATCCTATTTGAACGTTCCTAATGCATGACAATGTCAGTTATTAGCATGCATTTACATAATTACACGTAAATTGCTTTAAATGTAATGATAAATCTTTAAAAAAAATGACTATTTGTAAATACCAATATTTTCTCCACTCTATAATTTTGACAATATTAATCCTACGACAAAAATGAAGAGGACCTTTCTTGTAGGAAATTTTGTCTACTTTAATTTTGTAGACAGACTAAATTTCGCTAGGATTGTTAGTTACGGAGATATATGAAAAAAAAAAACAACGTAGAAAATGCACCTTTAAACATCCCCCACCCCCACCCTCCAGAATTTTTAGTATGTTGTACTGTAGGTGCGAACGAACAATTAGGCCAAATTTCAAAACTCCGGGTTCGATCACCATTTTTTGAATTTGACTGGGCAACTAATAGAAAATTTAATAATTGGAAATGGAGAAAGCACTGTCACTGAAAAATCGAACTTATATACTGATATTTGTGGTAAAATAGAAGACCAACTATATCCAAAAGTTAGTAACTACTGTATGTATTCAAGAACAGTAAATGTATATTTTGTTTATTTCTAAGGGCCAAAGAACAATTGAAGGAAAATTTCAAAAATATGTAAAAATTAATGTGTATAAATCTGTTGTCACCTACGATGTTATGTATAAAAAAATAATCTATTAAATTAAATAATTTATAATCGGAAATTGATGGAATGAGAAGATAAAGAGAAATGTAACGAAAATTTAAACCAGGTTTGAATTTTGAATTTTAAGGCCTTTAGGCATCTAAGGTTCAGACTGGGATAAGAGGAAGGAAAAGGATTCCGAAAGGTGTCGGTCAGGGCCTAATGTTGAAGATGCCATCCCGGTATTTGCCTGGTAACTGAGGAAAAACCCTGGAAAAACTTCAGTCACGATTGTCGGCCGCTGGGATCGAGCCCACGAATACTACGTCAACACTCTACCACTGAGCAACGGCAGCTCAGTATTTAAATTAGGTTCGCACACATTTTAACAAACGAAAAGATGGTTTAAGTATGTTACCTCTACTGGTGTTTATTTCTGATTTATGAGGTAAGATGAAACAAGCTTCTTTAGCCGAATAATCAGTGTTACATTTAGGCTTTGTACAAAATAAGGGTATACAGTATTTGATAATTTTCATGCGTAAACGTTTAGATAAGACCTGGGACGGGATAGTTCGAATTTGGATCACGTTCAGGCTCATTTAACCTAACTGATAAGTATCGTTTAGTCATTTCAATATATTTTTGTTTCAATTGTAAATCAAATAATGACCATGACATAATTGTAAGGATCAGTGAATAGCTTTTATGGCTATCAAAAAGGTTTCTAAATCTTTAGAAGAACAATGTTTGGTTCTGTTTCTTGACGATTATCTTTACTTGTGATATTATTTTGGAAATATAGGTAGTTGTACGACTTCAATCTTTCTGATTTAGGTTTTTTTTTTTAAGTAGGTTAGAGTACAGAATTATGCCAAAGTTACAAATAACTGTTCTTTATTGGAATCATATATTAGGTTTAGAAATGTTAAGAATATCCAGATAATCTGAACTACAGTGAAACTTCTAACGGACACCTCTAAATAACGGTCACTTTTCAATTCCCCGGCAGAACATCATTCGGTACAATGGAAAAGTTACTTCTGAATAGCGGACATTCTCAATAACGGACGCGGACACTGAAAACTATTCCCCAGCGCCTATGAAGAACTTCCAAATAACGGACAGGATTTCTATCATTATCGCGTATTGTTGAGTAAGGTATTGTATTTCTTTTAGTTTTTTTAAAAAGCGCATATTGTTTAGTACTTTTTGTGTTTGTGCTTCTGTTAGGTAGAACGTACATAAAAACAATGTGTATTTCGATTTCCTTTTACTGTGCTTAGAAAACTGCATTGGTGTACATTACGTACGAAAATATAGTAAACTGAAAAATAATGTTGCCCAAATTTGTGTGTATATTGCAGTAATTTTTCTTGTTTTGCATCCGAAGCTTTTTCCGAATAACGGACAGTTTTACGTTCCCCGTTACTATCCACTATATAGAAGTTTCACTGTACTAGCAAAGAGTTTCCTATAAACTGTCGTGTGAAATTTGTTATTGTATTTATACAGAAAGACGCCCAAAAAAATTCTTCTGCCAGAGCTATGAACAAATGCATGAATTTTAATTTAAATCTTTGAGACGAAATTTTAATTTAAATCTTTGATAAGAAAATTTAATACCAAATCTGATGAAACTATATACAACACGTCATACACGTAGCGCCAATACCTAAAGAATGGAAGTTCAGATTTCGATAATAAAAAAGAACTTAAATAATCCATGGTGATGTTGATTCCTACGACTTCGAGGTTGCTATATATACATATATACAAAATATATATTAAGTACGGCCTCTCTCGCCACTATGAATACCTTTAGTTTATTTCAAGTTTAAAAATATCATCTGCTCTCACTGATGTGTCATCAAATAATCCACGAAGATAAACGAAGAAAAATAATCAGGATAAATATACAAAGAGAAAAATATTCCTGAAAGAGTCTTTATCAACAGAAGTTACTTGATTATGTTATTAATACAGAAAACATACTTACATAATTTCATTGTTACGTATTATTTTCACAGCTACATCTTGGCTACCTCTCGCTCCATCGCGTGCCCGCACTACATTTGAGAACACACCCTGGCCAGTGTAACCGTACACAACGTATCGTCCATCTAGAACTTCACCAATTCGAACTCGATAATAACCTTCGGCATCGTCCCAATTGTCTGTCAGACTTGGGTTTTCTGGGCCACCACGCAATTTTTCAACTGCACCAGGACTCTGAAAATATATGATGCGAATTAATGACACCACCATAATATGTGAGAACACGTGTGCAAAAAAGGGTTTTAAAAAACACACTTACAAAAACACATCTTTAGTCCGACTATTACGAACAAATGAAGAACCATAAAAGTTACCATTCTTACATATTATTTGAACCTGTATGCTTAGGCATTGACAACCTTGAAAACAGGCACAACTATTATAAACAAGAAGTGGAACACATAGTAAGAACTGAGCATCCAAACTTGGGCGAATACTGGCAATTTGTCAGAAAACAGAAAATACTCTCTGTAATAAACACATCATTTTTTATAAAAGACAAATTGTAGAGATACTTCCTCCTATCGTGGTACCCACTCAATGCAATAATGGTTCACATTTGGGAGTGTTTGTTATATTCAGTTTCTTGGAACTGAACGACAACCACCCCCAAAGTATTGAAAGGTCTCCAGGTTGAGGACAAATACTTACTAAAGTTTATAGCAACCTCCAACGGTTTCAATATGTGGCTCGTTTCCTTGTCAAGGAGAAAGCTTGGAGAATAATTTTAATTATGAAATACAGCCAGAAAGAAGAAATATAGAAAAGGAACTGAATAAATAGAGAAACAAAAATATGTTCATGTGAAATTCGTTACTTTATATTATTTCATCATATCAGCGAACACAAAAGAACTATTTCTCCGGTTTTCCAGGTTGCCGTCGACACAATTATTTAAGGGGAAAGATAAAAAAATAAGATTACTTTTACCTTCCACACGTAATAGCTGGGTCAATGTATATAATAGATTTAGTTAGGTTAACAGTAAGAGGTGACCGACCGTTTGTAGCTTGAACAAAAATTCCTGCAAGCATGTGCAACACCTTTCTTTGCTACCCTCCATGGGCTGGAATCAGGGTTGTCACCCGTCCCAATTTTGGGCCCATTGTCCGTCTTCAATGTTTGTCGGGATGCAGATTGTCTCGATTTTCACCCCTTTAGAATTGAAGCATAAATATTTTTTTTTTATTATTTGACGTATCTAATCGTATAGACATAAATCTACACTTATTATTTCTATCAGACATACAAATATGGTTTTAATTTCTTCTATTTCATTACTTCTTGAATCTTAACACATCATGATATAGCAATTCTACGCAGGCTGGTTCCTCCTCCGATACATGCTCTTCAGCTCACAGCCACAGAAGATGGCGCCCATATGTAGAGTTATTGGAAAATGTTTCACTTTTAGTGATTGTCACTTCTTTGTTACTTTTAAAAGATATTTTATTTAGGCAGAACACGGAGAAATTCTAGAATAATTCCTTCACTTTTCTCTGATTTAGAGAAAATTCCCTGACTTTAACGGTTTTCCAGACCACTGGACAACCTGTCCGATATTCTGTATATATTTGCCAGATATACAATTCTAAATGTCAATGCCAGTGTTTGAAAAAAAAAAAAAAAAAAAAAAGATATAATTATATTCAGCATTGTAAGAAGTCCTAAGAACGTATATTAAGAGTAAGAATATACAGGGTGCGGCAGTGAATCGGGCCATTTTAAAAACGTTATTAAAAAGAAACGATGAAATTAATTTGGGTGTAACAAGTTGGAATACAAACTAGACTTGAAAGCATTTACTTATTTGTGAATGTAAGTCACCAAACAAAAAACAGTGTTGCACAAAATAAAGAAAACAGTCTTGCACCAATGAACTTATTGTCCACAAAAGATAATCTTGCAGATGATCGCCATTTCGCTGTACACACTCAGTAGTCAAAGTCTCTTCCTAAATTCACCGATTTGTGAATTTGTCACGAAACAGAAAGCAGTGTTGCACATAAAATATTGCTCAAATATGTTGTTTGGCAGATGACCGCCGTCCCTCTGTAGTCATTCAGTATGCCTCTTGTTAATGGCACCCATGAGTGAAGTTAGGTCAGAAAACAGTGTTGCACCAAAACACTGACTGCAAAAAAAAAAAAAAAAAAAATCTTGCAGATGGCTGCCATTTTGCTGTACACTAAGGTCACCTATTTTTTAATTTAACTCTCTGAACAGAAAACAATATTGCACAAAAGAAAGAAAAAACTGTTACACCAAGAAATAAAATTACAACAATGATTTTGCAGAGTTTCCTTGTGTTTGTGCATCGGCTTAACCACGTAATACGCCACTAGGCTAACTGGTGGCACCAGCAGTAGCCTCTGGACACACTTAGGTGCATTAGCCACCGTGTGACGGCGCAAACATTAATCTCCTGACATCGTGGAGCGTCAACGACTTATAAAGTGCTTAGGTCTAATGGAGCAGTGGAGGGGAGAACAGTGTGACTTTGCTGTGAAAGCATTTTATGAAAAAGGTGACAGTTACGTACACGCTCAGCGTGAATTTCGAAGGCATTACGGAATTAATCGTAATCGTGATGTTCTGTCAAGTCATACAATCAAGACGTGGGTTCGAAACTTCGAGTCTACTGGTTCTACGCTCAAGAAAAAAGATGGCAGTGCAAAAACAGTGCGTACACCAGAGAATATCGCGCGTGTGAGAGAAGCCTTTGAGTGAAGTCTATGTCGGCCTGCACGACGCCATTGTGTGTCAATCGGACTGTCGGACCGCAGCATACGAAGAATTCTACGCAATGATCTGAAGTTTCATCCCTATAGAATTCAAATCACCCATGCAATACATGAAGGTGACTATGGTAACAGGGTAAATTTCTGTGTAACTCTGCTGCAGTTAATTAACGAAAGACCAAACATCGTGCATAATTTACTGATGAGCGATGAGGCTTACTTTCATTTATCGGGATTGGTGAACAAGCAAAATTTCCGATACTGGTCTTCCAACAACCCGAAAGAAATTCATCAACGGCCACTACACAGTGCCAAAGTTATAGTACGGTGAGCAATATTTTCACTCGGAACTATCGGCAGATATTTTTTTGAAGATGAGAATGAAATGGCTGCCACTGTTACGGGACTACGTTACGTCCAAATGTTAGAAAACTTCCTTGCTCCTGTGCTTGCCCGTCTGCCAGCTAACATGTTTTTTTCCAACAAGATGAGCTACATGCCACACCGCACGTGCTTCAATGGCAGTTGAGAAAAAACGATTTCCAAACCATGGTATCTCCAGATTAGGGGACATCCCTTGGCCGGCCAGATCACCTGATCTTTCAGCATGTGATTTCTTTCTTTGGGGACATCTGAAATCCAGTCTTCAAAGCTTCTGCACCTAAAACAGTTCCAGACCTGAAACGTCGCATTCAGGACGAAGTTGAAAGAATACCCCTATATATGCTGCAAAGAGTAATGGGTGACCTTGGCAAGAGACTTCATGAGTGTGTACAGCGAAATAGTGGGCATCTACAAGATACCATTTTTAGACAGCTACATTTTTGGAGAAACAGTTTTTTATTTTGTGCAACACTGCTTTCTGCTGTGTGACGAATTCACGAATGGGTGACTTAACAAGAGACTTGCTGAGCGTGTACAGCGAAATGGCGGTCATTTGCAAGAAATAGTGTTTTGAACAGTAAGTTTTTTGGTGCAAGGTTGTTTTTTGTTTATTTTTTTCTACACTGTTGTTTGTTTTGTGACTTCAGTTCACAAATGGGTGTCCTTAGCAAGCGATTTTAACTATTGAGTGTGTACAGGGAAATGACCGTCATCTGCAAGATTTGTTTTATGGATAGTTAGTCTTTTGGTGCAACACTGTTCTCTGATCTAACTTCAGTAATGGGTGCCATTAGCAAGAGACATACTGAATGCCTACAGAGGGATGGCGGTCATCTGCCGGATGACATTTTTGGGCAATGATTTTTTTGTGCAACACTGTTTCTTTATTTTGTGCAAAACTGCTTTCTGTTTCGTGACAAATTCACAAATCGGTGAATTACGAGACTTTGACTGCTGAGTGTGTACAGCGAAATGACGGTCATCTGCAAGATTATTTTTTGCGGACAATAAGTTTATTGGTACAACACTGTTTTCTTTATTTTGTGCAACACTGTTTTTTGTTTGGTGACTTACATCCACAAATAAGTAAATCCTTTCAAGTCTAGTTTGTATTCCAACTTGTTACACCCAAATTAATTTCATCGTTTCTTCTTAATAACGTTTTTAAAATGGCCCGATTCACTGCCGCACCCTATACTAACAATAACGTATCTTAATCGGCACTGTTTATATTTATTAAAGGCTTTTGGAAATCACGTTGGAAAGTGTGTGGGAACGTTCTACACAATTAAATGAAAAGTTCGGATATCAGTGGTATATAGAGGGTAAATCACATCAACGTGAGGGTGCAAAGGATGAAAGAATAGCTCCGGCATTGACGAACTCTTTTACAGTAAAATGATGGTTTGTGAGTGATAATTAAATCCTTTACAAAAAGAACATGAAGACGTGACTCGTAAGTAATGGAAACTTTGATATATAATATATGGGGAGAGTGTTGGGTTCCTGTGATGAAGGGAGTATTCACCTGTACAAGGATCTATGGAAGGAGATAACCAGATTTTATACTGACAGCAGAAATGAAAGATATAAATTTAAATCCTGTATAGTACGTAGCGGTTATTTAATCTTAAAGAAGCGCACGGAAGGTATATTGGAACAAAAAGATTAGTGAACATTTTCTTCACCAAGTGAAAATAGTATGTAGCGATCCCAAGAAATTAATATTTCGTTTTAATGAAGTTTGCTTTAAATTATAGTGCATGCAGTCAAACTGAAGACACTTCAAAATAACGGTAACTAAAAATATATTTAAAGTATTCTGCCCAGCAGTTCTTGAAAGAAAAGCAATTTAATTAAAGAAAATGCTGTTTATGGAGATGTATAGATTTGGTAAAAAGCATGGTGTTAATAGGCATGTGTATAAACGTAGTAGGCACTTTATACTAAAATAGAAAACAAAGGGTAAAAATACAAAATTCGCTCTAAGTATACACCTAGAACCGCAGAAAAGAAATCCAAGGATTTTGCCTAGTATCCGGGCTTTACATACTATATTACACAACTATTTTAATATGTTGAAACGTAGCCAAAATTCATTTTTGCCCAATCTAATACTTAACCTAAAAAAAAAAAAAAAAAAAAAAAAACTAACTAACGAATCTTAAATAATTACTTTGCTTGCGTGTAACTTAGGTTCTCAGTTGTGTGTGTGTGTGTGTGTTTTTTTAAGTTTTGTTTAAGGCCTTTAGGCAATTTTGGTTCAGACCGAATGGATGATGGTAGAATTGGTGAAATTAAGGAAGTGGGTGGAAACGGGAGAACCCCGAGAAAATCCCACGCACACAATGTCTGTTCACCACAAAGACCACATGGCACAATCCAGGATCGAACCGATGACCCCACGCACCACGGGCGAGCGCTTTACTCTTCAGCCACTGTGGACCCTTGTGATAATATTTATTCATTAAGCATTTTTCGGCCTCACAGGTGAGGATAACTATTGTTTAAGTATGTACATATATAAAAAGCAGAAATAGATAAGATTCCAGAATATACAAACATGATTGCTATAGTGAGGAAGCAAACAGCTTAACAAATTTCTTGTATATAACATTTTTATTTCTGTCTTTCACTTATATACATACATATACACAAATTTAAACAAAAGTTGGATTCACTTGAGGATGGTATCCGGTGTCTGACCGAAAAGTGCCTCATGAAATTTAATGGATAAATATCATCGCAACTGAGGGCTAATCTACACGTAACTAAAGTATTAATTACATTTTTAGTCCTCCGAGTGAAAAAAAAAAAAAAAAAAACTTTACCTAAAGAATATGACTAATTAAATATTCACAACTCCAATTTCTTAAGAAATTTTAGCAATCGTTGACTTTGCATACGAATTTTAAACAGGTCGTGAGGCAGGCTCTTATATATCAGGAATCTCCTATGATCGTTACTTTTCTTATTTTAATATTTTTAAATATTAATTATAGCAATCAGAAGCATTTATTATCTTCTATTATATTAATATGTAAAAGTATATGGAAAAGTGCACAATACATGGCTGCACCAAACTCTTCATTTTTGTAAAGTAGGAAATCATAGTTTTTAATTAAGAAATTAGTTTGTTTTTGTTATAGAAACAATTTCCAATTTATATTAATATAAAATACAGAAGCATTTTTATAGCGCATAAATAATTATGAAGATATTATGAATTCAATAAGATCGTTCGCTATGTACTGTATTGCCCGAATGCATAAGAGCTAGAAGCAGGTTTTTTGTTGTTGGATTAACATGTATTGTATTAATTTACAATATTGTATAAAACTATGGGAGTCAGTAATTGGCTCCTTGCGGAAGAAATAAATTAGTTTTCCTTCTTGAAACGAAGAAGTTTCATTTTAATAGATGAACCCTCCAATCACCCGATAGAATTCCCCTTGTATATCTGTAGCTCGCCCGACGCCTTCGAACAGTGGAGGTGGGGCACGGTATACAAGCCTACGGGTTCGATGCCATTACGATTTTTCACGGAAGACTACCAAGAGCAAGGAACCTACAAAATCGGAGCATCCCAGGATCGTGACGTTTCTACAGAATGTTGCGTTACCAGGAATGTCTCATTTTTATGGCGCCCAGCTATACGGCCTTTTAGTAAAGAAATTGGTGTTAAAAGCGTCATTTCAGTGGTGTTTAGAAGTATACAAGTGTTATATATATATAGTAATCGGAATGAGTAGTGATAATGAAGATGACAGAACTATGATACGCAGAGACTATATTGCAAGAAGAAAGGAGAACAAGGCAGAGGAAACCATACAAACAAATATGTTGTCTACAATGTTACAAGCAATGGAAAAACTGAGTAACCAGATTGGTAATATGAAGGCCAATTTTGAAGACAATCAGCAATTATTGTCTTTCTAATATGAAAATCTTTCTAATACGGACAACTCTTTCTAATATGAAAACACAGTTAAATGAAAGTCATCAGCGAAGATTAGATCAACTAGAGAACAAATTTCAGAGAACTTTAGCAGAAAAATTTGATGACCTAGAAACAAAGATACAAAATAGAATTAAAGAAATATAAACTCAAGTGACGAATATGGAAGAAAAGATAACCGATCATATATCAACAGAGAAAGTCCTTGATCACAAAGCGAACAAATATCCGAAATCTCTTCGCAAATAAAGTCTCATTATGTCATGGAAAAGTTCAGTAGAAGAAAGAATTAATACAGAAAATCCGGTAGAAACTCCAAGACCTCTAACTGATAAAATGTCTTATCAAGAAATAACTGAAAAGAGAAAAGAATTTAAAAAATAACAATAAATAAGAACAATATTCTTTTGATCATCTAAATCAGTATTCCGCAAACTATTTTCAACTGCGGACCAGTTTTATTACTTGGTAGGTTCAACGGACTACCCTGTGCCTGCCTAAGGGCAGGCCTCGAGGACCACCTGTGGTCCGCGGACCACAGTTTGCGGAACGCTGATCTAAATAACCATCATGAAAGAGATGGATTAGATTTCAATAGATGGAGTCAATATAGTTATTTTAGTGGAGGTGGGGCATGGTATGCAAGCCTACGGGTTCGACGCCATTACGATTTCTCACCAAAGACCACCAAGAGTAAGGAACCTACAAAATCGGAGATTCCCAGGACCATGACGTTTCTACAGAATGTTGCATTCCCAGGAATGTTTGGTGTATTTACTTGCGTTCGCTCTCCGAGTATGATTCAATATTGAATAGAAATGTAAGATAGCTTCGAGTATTATAGGATACAACAGATTATCGACAGTAAGCAGTTAAATACAAACTTATAAAGTACCTTTACTTTGATGAAATGTTATTTGAGCATCACAACTCTTTATCAGGAATTATATAATGCCCTAACATATGCACTGTGCATGATATGGATGTACAGGGTGTCTACAGAATTTACAATAGTAAAATACTTTATTTTTCTAGACTTTCTCATAACCTTTTTAATGATATTCTGGACCGCACGCTGAAGCAAAGAAAACACACCACAGGCTCTAACCACTCACTTAATAAATAATGTAAATTTCCTTCTTTCTTTATACATACTTTTTCAATTTCAATACCTTTCCTTAACTGTCAGATAACTTCCGTGACTTTTCCCTATTTTCTAAATCGTAGAAAACAAAAGTAAAAAATCGCCTCGTGCGAATAATGTCAATCTCTAATTTAATAAGTGTTATTGGATTTCAATTAATTATTTATTACAATCATTTATTAGCTTACATCGAACGGAATAAGGAATCTGGGTTTTTGAAGGCCAGACAACTATAGACTACTATGGGTTTCAGACTACTATAGGTCTCCACCTGACGTTCACGCTATCCCGACACTCAGTCTGTGAGAAAACGGCGACAGGGGAGTGAAAAGCGGACCCCATGACTTGGTGCTATAGACTTGTCCCTCGGTCACCTTACCTCACGCTGTGCGATCCCCCCCTTTCCCCCTGGGGATTTATGAAGAATGCTATTACGTACAACCGTTGCAAACAACTCTGGATGAACTAGTAAGTATGGCAGGAAGTCTTCGTTTAAACTAATCACTCTGTCCTTGCAAACGTCAGATATACAGAGATTTGAAAACTGATAAACCATTCTGTTCTATTATGTTGTTGGATATAAACATTTCCTGACCTGAATTTACTGAAGCAAAATTTCATACCTTTTTGTTCACTTACTTGGCAAACCCCTGACAGTCTTTTGACGGGTAGAAATCCTAATGCTACAGGTTTCAATGTTAACGACCCGCATCCTCTTTACACTTTTTATCTAACAAATTAAAGTTCTCTATTTACGTTTCGTCCGTTAATATATATCTTTAGTATACTCAAAAGCAAAGTGAAAAATACATGAAAAAGCGTCGAAAGAGTCCTCACGCTGCTTTCCTGATTGCAAAAACAACAAAAATTAATCAGAAATAATGTTTCTGTACTGAAAAATAAATATATATATATATATATACAGATGCTTATCAGAATAATGGAAACACCTGTAGTTGGCAACACGTCAGATGTATGGGTTGGCAGTGGTGTCGTGGCGACCGCAGCGCCGGACTGCTGGTGGTGGTGTGTTAGGTCGGTCTCCATATTACGTCAGGCGTCGTGGAACAGGAGTGTGCAGTGGCTGCAGCAGACGGAGGTAGTGTAAAATCGGAGACCTCTCAGAGTTTCAAAGAGGGCAAATTGTTGGTGCGCGGTTATATGGAGTGAGTGTGACGGCAGTGGCTAGTGTGTTAGGTGTGTCGCCAGGGACAGTGTCGAAGGTGATGACAGCCTACACAACACACGGGAAAACCACATCGGGGAAGCGGAACAGTGGGCGGAAGAAAAGCATCAGTGACAGGGCACGCCGGGTATTAAAGCGCATTGTCACGCGGAACCGTCGTGCCACTGCGGCGCAAGTGACGGAGGAACTCAATCAGCACCTCCCCCAACCTGTTTCGACAATCACAGTCCGCCGCGAATTACATGACATGAACTTACGGGGTCGTGTTGCACGGGCCAAACCTCTCATCAGGGACCAGAACGCTTTAGCACACCGGAAATGGTGCCGCGACTGCAACTTGGACCGTTGACGACTGGAAACGTGTGGTATGGTCGGATGAGTCACCATTCACCCTATTCCAAACCACGGGCCGTGTTTATGTGTGGAGAACGCCCAAAGAAGCGTATGATCTGCAGTGTCTCCGCCCAACTGTGAAATATGGCGGCGGCACGGTGATGCTGTGGGCCGCAATATCATGGTTTTCATTGGGTCCTGTGGTCACACTTCGCGCACGCATCACTGCCAACGATTATGTCGCAATTTTAGGAGACCACTTGCATCCTATGGTCCGGATGTTGTTCCCGGACAATGACGCCATATTCCAGGATGATAATGCACCCATTCACACAGCTGGAGTTGTTGCAGCGTGGTTTGAGGAACATCGGGATGAAGTTCAACACCTCCCCTGGCCCGCATAATCCCCACATCTCAACATAATTGAACATCTGTGGTCCATCTTGGAAACACGACTCCGGCGACGATTTCCACCTCCATCCTCTCTCACAGAACTGGCCGATGCCCTGCACGAGGAATGGTGTAATATTCCACTTGCTACCATTCACGACCTCTATCTATGCCTCCATCCCACGTCGCATCAAGGCTGTTCTGAAGGCGAAAGGTGGCCCGACACCATATTAATCTGGTAAGTTGCACTTTCGTTCAGGTGTTTCCATTATTCTGATAAGCATCTGTATATATTTTTTCTCTCTCTCTCTCTTTAAACAACAAGGCCTAAATAAATGTTAATACAGTACTCACATTGTATTCCTCGCTAAATATATCGTTCTCAGCAAACATATCCCATTCGTTTCTCTTTCCGCCAGCACTGTCTTTGCGATCCTTCTTCTCCGGTCGAGCCTGTTTCTCTTGCTCTGAATTATCCTTTGTATCATCCTTCGACTTTCGGCTTTCTCTCGTTTCTTCTCGACTGCTATTGAGCTTGTTCACGTGATTCTTAGCATTGTCATCTAATGCTGCTGAGTCCGATAACTGATGAATTTCTACAGGACTACTAATGCCACTCATATTTGTATTAGACATGTTAGAATCTTCACTTACTGCTCCCAGTCTCTGGAATAAATAAATAAATGACACTTAATTATTCTCATATTTTTTTTTCAAACATTAACATAAGATTTTAACATAAGAAACAATACATAGAAGTTCAATAATTACACTCCCTCTCAATGTTCGCAAAATGTACCATAAATTCACTTGAATGGTTTCTATCGTCCTCTCGGAAGACACATAAGCAAAGTAATAACTTTTACACAGAAAAATATATATATCAAATTCATTCAACTATTATTAACGTCCAAAGCAAATAGATGAGCTTCTAAGGAAGGGATGTACAGTTTTTAGTAAAGTGGACTCTGAACCACTCGGTTAAGGTTAACCACCACGGGACTTGAGCCCGTGACCACGCTCACAGAAGGTCAGAACTACTCTGCAAACAAAGAGCCCTGTATTCAATTGATGAGTACAAGGTAAACAAGATCCACTTAAATACCGGGTCACAAGGAAGTTGCACGCTTGCTTTCTAAGCGCGTGGTGTCACTCCCGCGTTTACTGAAGGGAGTGGTTCGAAATACATTTTACCAGGCCTCCCAGCAGGACATTGAAAAACTATTGTAAGAAAATATTGTAAACATATATATATTGTAAGAAAATGCCACCCTTCACCCCAATGGGCAACTGGAAACAAGATTTAGATTAATACACAATAAGAGTATAGTAGACCTGCTGTATTGTTTTGGAAAAAAAAAACTGATTGAAATAAATGACTTGATTTACTGATTAAAAGAAAAATTCTTGTGGTCCGAGTTGCCCATGCCTTTCCCTCGATCCACCACTATTACACTTATACATTTTCAAGATACAATAATGAACTGTAAAACACTAGTACACGTGTTACTTTTGCGACACCTTTGTTGTGGCATTTTAAAGTCTTTTGGTTCCAGTCTCAATCAGGGCTTGGCAGCTGACACGTCATCCATGAGCCGATTCTTTATTGCTTTCTGAAGCCGAATGTTTCCCTCTGAAATTAATTTTTCAGCTTCACGAACTTCAACACACATGTTTTCCTCCATTCCTTTTTTGGCACTCACTTTTGTCTTTTCTGCTGTGAACTTATGTTCACTTTCTTGCGGTTCTGTTTTTTTTTTTGTTGTTGTTGTTGTTGTCCATATCTTCTTGATACTTCTTATGTGCTTCTTTGTAGTACATTAACATTTCTTTATTGATATTAACTTCATTTACATTTTTACCCACTGCGTCTTTAATCATTTATAACCCATTGATGGTTTCTTCATTCAGTCCTTGTCTCTCGGATGGCATCATGTTCTTATTTGTCGAGAAACCATGTTCAACAGATGCCTGTTCCTGTGAAACTGTTAACACTGCTTTCACAAGTTTAGTAATTGTTGGATACTTTGGTTTCCTTGTATTATTTTCCAGCATCATTACTTTGTTCCAATACATGTCAACACTACAATCAACAAAAAAAGTCATAGTGTATACTCTGATCACTCATATAAATTCGCCACTCGTCTACAACCTTGTCAATTTCCTGACTGGTCAACACCTGAGGCACACAAGACGCTAATCGTTTCAAAGATGACAATATCTTATCTTGCTCTTCTTTTGCATGTCTAACAGCAGGATGCAAAATCTGGCTATGTTTCAAAATCCGGTTGTTTAGCGGCAGCCTTTGTTGAAGGTAACCTGTTACTGTTATGAAGAATTTCTTTGCATTTAATGTGAATAACCGTTGTTGCACTTTATCGACTTCTTTCAATGCCAACCGTGCTCCTTCACCGACATCAATTTTGTTATCTGGCAGTAATTTTTTTTCTTCTTTCACTTTTATATTCAGAAGATCAGATCCAGTTTTTTTCATTGTACAGATCAAATATTACAAATCTTGCCATTATTCTTTGAAGTAGCTCAACTAATTCATCATGCAAAATGTGGATAAGTGGTTCCTGTTTTTGCATAATCACAAGGAATTTATCAAAGTGCCTACACTAATAAGAAAATGTAAGTATTCAAATGTAACAGGAGATCTCAAGTTCTAACGGATTCTCTTGTAGCGTTCTGACTGTAATGAAATTTAATTTTGCTTGGGAAGGAAATTCAAGAAATATTCTGCAAATTATATGTACACTTCTAACAACTGTTATACAACATAAATTTCTGGACATATCCAGTTCATAAATGATAATTTCCAAGATTTTCACCATTTTTTCTGCTTTCCATGACTTTTCCAGGACGTTTCCACGACACACTTTTATTTCCAGGTTTTCCAGGACGCGTGGGAACCCTGCATATTACGTACAGCAATATTGGAAGGCGTTGGGATATGTTGGTTAATATCAACACACCTCAATGCCTAGCCAATACTGCTGCACATACTGCTGAAAGAAAATGCTAACACAGCTTGCGTTATAAGAAATTGGAGCTTGGCAAGGTTCCTCAGCTAAGCTTCATGGGGAAGAATAAGCACATAGCAAACAAAGAAAAATAAAAGAGTGGACATGGGAGGATAGGAAAAAGCAAATTAAAAAAAAATAATAGTGAGGATTAGTGACTAGTTCCCAAGAAAAAAAAATTGCTAAGACACATTTAGCATTTGCTAATATGTAGCAATTTAAATCATCACTGGAACTGCCCTTGGCTTGTATTTTTAATAATTCAATCACTGAAAATATAGGAAATAAAGGACAAGATTAAAATATAGGAAAATAGGACAGCTGGGAGCCCTGCTTTACCGAAAACGACGAATGAATCGACAGAGAATGAATGACGGAAAGAATGAAAGAAGAGAACAGAGAAAATGAGGCATGATAAATAACACGAAAGGGAACGAATGATACAGGAAATAGAAGGATAGAAACAGAGAATGAGAAAGAGTGATTATTGAGGAAAAGGTTGAATAAAAAAAGACAACGAGAAAAATAAAGAAGGAATGTAGGGTGTACGCACTGGACCAACACCACTGTGTAAAAGAAACAACGCAACTATACAGAGGCATTCTCACAAAAAGTTATGCAACTTCCTGAATACAAGGCAATTGAAGACACAACGACATTACCTTAAGCAATTCTTCTCTCTGCTTCCTCCTCCTTTGGATAATTTGTTCTTCATCTTCTTCATCTTCATCTATGTCAATATCACCAATTCTGTAACGGAATTAACATTAAATAAACATCTAAAACCTTCTTTCACAACACTACAACTTAAAATCAAAGCACTGTGTATTCTTTGACATTAACTAGAACCTAACGAGTATGTAAATTAATATTTTACTTACGTGTAGCTTTCTCAGTTGTGATGATATTTATTTATTAAATTTCATGAAGCTTGTCTCCAATGTGAGATCGAAAAGTTTCGTGAAATTTAAATATCACAACTGAGGACTAATCTACATGTAAAATATTAATTTACATTTTCAGTCCTCGGATAATAAAAAAGATCATTCATTATCTAACGAAAATGACCCACTTCACATACATGAATTAAATACCTATATTTAAGGAATATATGAAATATTATCTAATAATTAGTATTATATATTACTTATTATATATATTATTTTATCATTATCTAACGAATATATGAATTAAATATTCACAGCTTCCACTTTTTCCTCGAGCTCTTCCACAGTTCATGAGGTGGAAAAACAAATAATTTAAACCCGTAATAAGTCTGAGGAATGACGTCCCTCAGCATGCAGCTTTTCAGGGCAGAAATGACAGACCGTTGACGGGTTCTTAGTCTAGCAATCATTCTTGCATTTGCTGGCTGAAACAAGAAAAGTTCTGAAAAACCAGTCAGTATGGCCGGTAGCAGAACTCAATTCTGCGAGCTTCCCAGTGACGATATGAAGTCGTATTTCAACTATACACAGGGCTATTCCAACGATACGCAAGTGGAGTTGATATGCCCAATTCACAATGAAGTAACGAGCACTTTAAGAGTACTAACACAAAAATTACATTCGCATGTTCAACAACAGTACGACAGCCAATTTACACTACGAAAACTTCTCAATTAACCCGCGAGAGGTCGCGTAGCGGTCATTTCGACCAGGTTTGTATTATTTACGTCATCATTTTTAAATGCTTCCCTACCTTCCCTCTCCGATCCACCTCGCAGAGAATATGAATAGCACGATACGCCATTCAGTTACCCTTTAATTGTGTGACTCGAGTCTGCAGAGTGTAAAAGTGACCCTGTTTTTTTAAACCCAGCGCGACCTCTCGTGTGATAGTATTTCCTGGTCATTTTAACCCCACGCGATCGTTGACGTTTTTAATTTTTGCTGGGTCTGAAAAGGGAGAGACTATTTCATTCTTAAATTAGATTTTTGTAAAGCATAATTATGAAATTTAAAAATATATTATTAAACTCGTACAATGTAATATAATCTTAGCAAAATTTCAGTATATTAGCGTTGAATCTGTAAAATCCAACTGGTACCCAGCGCGACCTCTCCGGGTGTTTGAGATCTAAAATCGTGTTTTGTAACCATTTCATTATATTGTGTATTTGCTTGTTTTGTACTTTGCCTTATTTTCAGAGAGCGAACTGAAGCATAGGAAATTCTTTCTATGGTCTGTGATTCAAGTATTTGGGAACAATGTGTGTGTGGAGGGGGGGCATATGTCACCACCGTAGTGCAACAGAAAACTGGAGCAAAGGAGGGGAAAAAGGGAGAAACGAGTGGACAAAGTAAAAGAATGTAAACAAAAGCAAAGCAGTGATCATTAAGTGGTGTAGCAAGCGAGTCCCTTCCTTTTCACTGTGTATACGTGTGAGTGGCATTGTAAATACAAACATAATAATGAATATTTCTTCTATCTTTTGTACATATTTTACATAATCAATATATTGGGTTTATCCCCATTTGTGTCCTTCATTAAGTACTCCAGCAGCTTCCGTTTACGAAACACCCGGGCACAGTTTCCGCTAATTTGCCCAGAACGAATTCCCTGACTTTCCTGAGAATGGCTGTTTCATCAGAATGGCTGGTACTTCGATAAAAGCCTTGGTGTCTACTTTTTTCCTGCCCCGGAAGTGTTCGCCGATATGTCAAAGCTCAGACATGTGAAGCCATAGGTCACAGATGCTTGTTTATTTAAAGCCTCTGGCTTTACACGAGTTGGATTTTAGATGCTATGTTTTTGCTCCAACTTTCTACAATAATAATTTTTCATCACTGGTGTTATTAGCTGTTAGTTCTCTCAATGAATGACCGTGCGAACTGTGCCAATCTTGTAAATTTCTTTCGGACACTCTGTTGATATGAATAATAATATTTACTGCTGGGCGGCGATACTATTTAATGTTTTACTGAAGGGTTTATTTTTTTTATTTTCCAAAAGATACACACCTTATCTCTTCAACAACTGTAATATTCATTTTCCTGCTGTTGTTTCCCTTCTTTAGACAGGTCAAAGAATGAGTATGATATTTGTCTTTGGTTGTTTTGTTCTTGTTTCGTTTATGGTCTGGTCTACCACGAGAGGTGTTGTTGGTGTAATATTTTTAAGAACGAAGACCTCTGAAAGAAAGCTTACTAGCCACGTTTATATTACATAGTTCGAGATTCTGAATCATTTAATATGAGGCTTCTTTTTCGTCCCAGATACAGCTAATTATGAGGAAGGCTTCTGGAAGACTAGCGAGCATGGGCAGGAAAAGTTCTGCCATCGTTATAATCAATAACCAATAATGGCAGTCAACTGGCAGCTATATGTCTTCTCTGTTTACACGCTCTTTAAACTTCCCAATTTGCAATCTATGCCCAAATTGTGTGGTGGGAACCACATCACCAGGTAAAAACACTCCCAGTTTAAAACTTATAGACAGCAAGCAGGAATAAGTGTACGTATATCCTAAATTTTTGTGTAATTCTGATAGTCTCCCAAGTGTACATTTGTCAAAATTATTTGTTTGTACTTCAACTTACCGAGGTATGCTCCAGTGCATAACAAATGAAGTGCGAATTGACTAATACCTTCACTCAAGCTAATAACAAAGGATCAAAAGTACTTACTCGGACGATGAGGAAGATGATTTTTCTTCTTTCAGGCCCTCTGATAAACTGTCTTTGAACTTGTCAGACTTATCACCAGTTTTGTTTCGATTTTGAGATCTGAAATATATGAACATGAATAATTAATATGCACCCACAATATTGTTTATGTCAAAAAGTGTGATCAATCTTAACTACATTAAAAGAAGTTTCTGTGTTCGATCACAAATATTACATATTAATCTTACATGTAGCGAAATGAACGAAATTATAATTATTATATAAATTTTCAATAAAATAATCAATATTTTAGAGACGTATTTACGAATGAATTATACGTGTGTAGTAATCATTACGATACTACAACACACGCACCTACATGCAAGTTTAAAATATATTGAAAGCAGCTCACACCAGCGCATAATTTTCAGTTTGTTTTGTTTACGCATCAATTGTGCTTAACTCTTTCGAGCTGAAGTCCAAAGTAGAAATATCAATCATCACGAAAGCCAATATTTTGTTAACTAGGTCTAGTCCTCTCACTACCACTTAACTACTGCTACCAGGAGGTACCAATAATTTTGCACCATAACCGCAGCTGGAACTATGGAAGAAAACGGACGATACTTCAGGGCGCCCTTTGTTGAATGCATCTCACTTCGTAAGGGGGATAGGTAGTACAGCAAGTGTGTTCAGACCAACTGGTTGTATAGTCAGTCAGTCCTGAGCAAAGACATAAACATGTGTGACGAAAAACCGCTATTCGGGTGGTGTTTCGATTTCTTGTGGGAAAAAAAAACGACTGTCGACGAAATAAGCTACCGAAGAAATCTGCACAGTGGAGGGTAAAGGGACACTAAATCGTTCCAGAGATGGTTCAAATGTTTTGCTTCCGGAGACATGAGCCTTGCCGATCATCCACAACCGGAAGACCACGGTTCTTGAATGACGCAGCTTTCGAGGAGGCTGTGATTATCGACCAGAAGGCAAGTATGTGTATGTTAGCCAGGTCCTTAGTGGTACCAAAAACACAATATACAGTCGGCTGTAGCAACAAGCAGCCAAGACAGAGCTCAGAACCGCTGACAGAGAAGCAGAAAGCACAGATACTGCCAGCAGATCACGGGTTCGAATCACGCCTGAGGCATGGATGTTTGTGCATTTTAATAAGCATTTGTATTTATTTAATCGTGACGGGTCCATGTGAAAGTTACTAAAAATGGCTCATACAAAATAAAGTTTACAAAGTTTTTGGACCTCGCTCGTTCTTCGTGATTAAAACATTTCCCCACCCACTTTTTTTTTTCTTCTTTCTTGTGACAGCCTGCCATGTGAATGTTTATTCTTTACCCAAAAGCTTGTGACTTTCTGTGATGATAATCCTACAAACGTCTTGTTCTAAGGACGGTATGTCAGAAATTTCCTTCGTAAATAGTTGGTATAATGAAACAAGTCTGCAACGGAAGTCACTGCACAGTATTTGCTGTGATTACGTGAAAGTGTGGAAAGAGCCCTCCAACAACACGTTTATGCAGCAGAAAGAAACTGACTCATTAGTAGCTTTCGAGCACCAGAAAAACATTCTATAACTTAATTTACATTTATCTTACAGGCAGATATGAATCCAGTTTGTTACACGTCGGAAATGACGTCCCTTACTCGGCAAGCACTCTTCTAGGGGTGCAGGTAAGAGGAAAGTCGTGGCCAGGGCCTTTGCCTAAGTACCATACTGGTATTTGTATGGTGAAAACTAGGGAAAAACTTAAAAACTTGAGGGCCTCTCCAGTGCCAGACCGTAACCACTACACCATTTTGAACATTTTGATGCACGTAAAGTAGGTGTCATCGTAAAGAGCACAGAACCACCATCAAGAAGACTTGCCTGGTGTGACTGAGAAAAAAAGATTTAAAAGCCTGTCAGGATGGTCGGTCGCTGGTATCGAACCTAGGATACTACGAAAGCGAACCCAACGATGTACCAACTCAGCGACGGCCGCTTGGTTCCAAGAAGACTTGACTAGTTTCCACTTCTGAAATGTATATCATACTCACTTTAGCCAGGCTCACGATTTCCAAGACATTTCAATTAGCAAGTATTTGTCATTCTAACAGGAAGATGAAGTAAAAGCAGTTTAAAAATTCGCAAAGGAAGTTAAATTTAATACCTTACCTATGTTGATGATGACGACTTCTTCTGTCTCTACTCCTTGGAGAGAGGGATCGAGAATGTCTTCGTCTTCTGTCTCGATCTCTTTCCCTATCTCGCTCTCGCTCCCTTTCCCGGATATCTCTCTCACGGTCTCGTTCTCTGTTGTGGCCTTGGTGACGATCCCGTTCCCTTTCCATTTCCCGAAAGAAGCTTTCTCTTCCTCGACTGTATGATCTCCGTGGACTTCTACTACTTCTTCCCATACTCGACCGACTCCTACTCCTCCGCTGCCCATGGGCATCTCTTCTATCATCTACACCATCTCTTCTCGAAGATTCTCGTCTCAAGCCCTCCGCTGACCTCCTGCTTCTTTCATCACTTCTGTAATGATCAGCTTCTCTATGTTCTCTATGCTTTCTGGCATCTCGATCCAATAACCACTGCGTTTCTGGAGATAATCGATGACGTCTTCTCTCCCTGTCGTCTCGCTCATCTCTATACCTCCGTCCTTCCAATAATTCGCGTTGTCTCTCGGATTCCCTAAACCCAGAACTTCTTCCTCTTCTATCCCTACTTCTGCTTCTGTAAAAGATTAGAAACAAAATATTTTAGCATGTAAAATTTATACAGCTTCATGTGATCGATTGATTTTTGATACAGAGCATGACAACTACTATGCTAGAACAAAACTTGACTCGATATTACGATCTCGTACAAAGTTTCAACACCGGAAGGAAATATCTGAAACAATAATTTTGCTATATGAAATGTTTAAACGCATTAAAGACAATATCAAAAATAGATTTATAATAATAAGAATTGTCAGCCTACCATGAGACACTGGAATCGTTAAGACAACCTGGTTCACTATAAAATATTCCCTCTTCTATTTTTTACACATCCTTTCTTTCGGAACTTCTTTGATACTGCTTTAAAATTTTCTAGAACTACACCATATATATATATATATCTTATTTGAGAATGAGAAAATGTACAATTTTACATGGATTCTTATGTCACCTTGGAGCTCTTGTAACGAATCTTTCTTGCGACCTAGTGGAAAGATATTAACACTGTATATCATAACTTGCAACTATGTATTACGTATCATATTTCTGAAGAATGTCAAATGGCGGGAGACTAAGAACAGTAGAAATAAACTCTTTCTAGGTACCATCTGGATATTCGCCTCGTAAAACTAAGGAAAATATCAGTCAGAATGCTCGGCACCAGAACTGAAATTTATGTGTCATAGAATTATTAATAAATAACTTAATTTTGTGATATTCCTTTAAATATAACAAAAAGAAGTGAACTCATTAAATTAAAAAAAAATCCTTAATGTAAATAAACTCATTCCATTTTCTTAATATTGTTTTTTATATCTCAAAGTTCTTTTTCTTTCCATATTTCGCTCTCGCTTCATTTGGCTCATCATGACCGTAAAACGTCAAATTCTATCCACGACTGTTTTTAATTCTTAAAGTTTCTCAGTCTTTGTATATTCATTTGCACACGGAAACACAAAAATAATACTAAATATAAAATACAAACACAACATATAAAATACCCCAAAAATTTCTCAAACCGTAACCACAAAATTATGCCTCATGAGTAGATGCAGGTAAAATTCGCATGCGCAACTAACGCTAATGTCGATAATTCTAATAACATTACTGATAGCCGAGTACTGCAGCCTAAGTGGCAAATTAACAAGAACTGAAATCGCGAATAAGACGATTACCTTGCTTACAAACTTAATTTCTGAAATTATAAGTCAAAATGTTGTTTTACGGAAAAAAAAAAAAAAAAAATCGGATTGCTTTTATTCCAGTATAGAATATCACACTGTCTCAAAGGAGTCTTGTTCGATATCGGGAATGCCCGACCCGTGCTTTTCCTTTGATCTTTTCTATTCGAATGCAACTTCTATTCGAATGCTTGGTTGTGGTACCGATGTAACGTTGGAGTTTTGACTGTTACGGGACGGAGCATAAAGCAACAAAATGGCAAAACATAATATGTGTATGAAAGAGAGAGCACAGAAATTTAAGGATGAATGAACCAAATATATTAATGTGCAAAATTCAAAGTTCACACACGTTGTAAAGAAGGAGAAGACAGGTCTTCATGAAGCTGAAGAAACAGAAATGAATGCAAAAAGGCAAAAAAAAAACACAAGTTACAATACGCAAAAGAAATACCACCACCAAAAAATGATTTTATTGAAAAAATAAAACCACTTTGGCTTGCCTCTACTCATGAGTATAAATTTTAGATTTACCTGCTTCGTTTTCGTTTTCTCACTTCTTTGATAATAATGTCCATGGAATCATCATCTATAGTTATTGTGGGATGTTCTGGGATTGAAGGTTCCTCTGATTCAGCCTCTTTGTGCGATTGTTCGGCTTCTTCTGCCTCTTCTTCTTCCTCTTCTGACATATATGCCCCCAGTCGTGCCTGAAGCAACTCCTGAAATTGAATCGTGTACATATCAGCACGTGTAATGTGTTACTCATAGTCACCATCAAATGTGTGTGGTAATAAATCACAGGAAAAGAAAAGGGGAAATGACACCGGAACTCAAAAACTGCACTCAGACATGAAGTTATGTTGAAGAAATCAATTAACTCCGCGGTACTGTCCAATACATGGGATTAATAGTTTTACTTGGGTACACCGCTTCATTTTTAATGCAATCTGTGTTCACGAATCATCTTGTTACATATTGATATTTTCCTCTCAGTATGATAAAAATAATTTCTTCCTTCCTTAATACTCGCCTAATATATAACTAAGCCTTTTCTTTAGTCAAATTACCCTTGGGTGACTGAGAGGTAAGCACCCTCTCGCGCAGTCATAGATCGAAGTGATTCAGAGCTCACTTCACCAAAAACTGTAGGTCCCGACTCTAGATCAACTCATTTAGGACGTTAATAACAATTCAATGAATCTCAAGTTAAATCCATAAAATAAGTGTGAGCTACAAATCAGTTGCTTTAATAATAAAAGTATACAATGACCGAAGCCTAACTACAAATATCAATTTACTGAAAAAATCTTGATAAGTCTTTGACGAATTTTAAACATCTATATTTTGAATTACATTAATGAATATTACTTTATACTTATCCGCGGATATATTTCTTTCTTTAAGGAGAATTAAATTAGAAGATTATTGCACTTTTTTTATGTTCTTTTCGTGTTTCTCCATAAAACCTATTTTGTTCACCACTTATTTCGAGCCAAAAACTGAAGAACAGTTTTCTACTTTCGATCTGAATCTCATCTATAAACTTTGTAGAACACAATAAATAAATAATCAACAACACACTAACGTAAAATTTAATCTCAACTGAAGCAACATTATTTTGTTTCTCCGGCAAAGAGAAGTCAGGATGGGCCAACAGACTTTGTAGACAGAACAGTTCTTAGTAATGCAGTAGAGAATAGTGGCCGTTAGTTTCTTAAATCCCATACTCACTCACTGGACAATCATAATAAAAAAAACTAGTTTCTCTCATGAAATTTCAGGCATATTATTCATTTCATACGCTTATAAAAGTGTCATGTTACAAGTTAAAATATGAAGATCAAAAAGCTGCATTTTTTAATACATGCATGTACATCGAGCCATTTTATACACTTATTTTAATCATCCTCAAAAGAATAGGTTAGATAACTTCAAGAGGTAACAACTTCAGCTTGAATAAAATTATATCAATATTAAAAATTAAAGGTATAATCTATCTGTATTGGCAGTGCTGCACTGCTGTGAGCAGTAAATGTTTAGTTTGTGCACATGCTCAATAGGTTCATGATTGGGGTATTGTTTTGTTTACATCGAGGGTAATTTTAGAATAGGTCTGGTATTGGAACCCTGAAAGTGGCAAGCCAGTGACAATACAGTGGTCTGAAAGAGGGGACCTTAAAGAGTGAATGATGATGAGGGTCGCCGGCAATGTCAGTAGTAGTGTGACTAGCACGCCATCTGTCGGGCGAGCTGTGTGTCGTCACTGACAAATCATTGAGGGTGATTATCACGGGAAGGTGGACTGCTTGGTTCTTGTGGAAGGCAAAAGGTCCGCACACATTGACAGCAGAACCGCAGTAGTCGAAACAATAGAAGCACAAGAACAGTGCTGAACAAAAGAAGTTCCGGTCCAGTGAATCCTGTGACAAGCAAATGGCAACGGTCTTCAGAGATAAAAATGGTTTCCTGGTAGTGAATTAGTACTGCTGAACACAACCATCAACAGCGATGCGTACTGTGCTTGTCTACACAAGTTACGTCCCCGGGAAAATTGACCAAGAACGTCCTGTAGCTCCATGACAATGCTCGTCTGCATACCAGCCACCGCACTGAAGGAGGAGCAGATGACACTGGGGTTCAATGCTGGCACATCCTCTGTACTCACCAGACCTCGTACCTTGCGACTACGTCCTCATCAATGAAATGAAGATTTCCAGACAATGATACCCTGCAAACAGCTGTCAGACTGTGTACGTGATACTCCACGAGAATGGTACCGTGTGGCCATACGAAAGCTACCTGAGATGTGGCAACGATGAATGGTGCTTCAGAAAGAATACATGGAAAGAGCTGAAGCCTAGCCTGGGAGTCCGGACCATCCACGACAAGGTAAGTGTAAAAAGTCTAAATCATTTGTAAACAACCCTCGTATATACTGACTATTACATTCGCATGATTGCATTTTGTGGAGCATAATAACTTTTGTAACGTATGTAATATTTATCAATAGTTTCTGGTGGAACTGAAACAGAGCAAAGCTTATTACTTTTATAGACTTAATTTAATCTATCTGTAATGATGGGAAACTGATCCATTTTCAGTCTTCAGTATTTTTTGAGGTGAGAGTTGTATTGTTGATGGTAGTGCCGGTTTTCAATTTTTTTTTGGCACCAATTCGGTTTTCTGGGGTTTTTTTGGCACCAATTAGGTAATGTGATCTTATGGTATTGATTGTTAACGATTACACTGACTACATAGCACCTTCCACATGGTTTCCATCTTTGTATGTACGTTCGGTGCATTTTAGTTCTCTCCATATCCCTGCAGACCACCCTAACCTTCCCTTCTACCCGATGATGCGGATAACTAAAACAGTGAAACTGATTGTATCACTTTGTGTCTAGGCAGTGTCATTAATATTGGTAAGACTTTGCTACTCCACAGGTAAGACCATGAATCATCTTTCACGTGTATCGAATTTCATACATACATAAAAACAGTCTTACAACTTTTCCTCGAACCACGCTTACGAGGTTTTTCAGCTCCTCTTATCTAAAAGCCGTTTAGAAGGCCACCACAAAGTCCTTTCGAATTTGAATTTTATTTAAGGCAACTTTGGCTCAGGCCGTATGAATAACAATGGGATGGTGGAATGAAGAATGTGGGAGGAAACGGCAGAACCCCGAGAAATACCACGCACACGGTGTTTGTCCACCACAAAGTCCACGGCACGAACTGAAATCGAACCGAGGAACACAAGCACTCTACCACTGATCCACCGCGGCCCAAGTCCTTTCAAGTTGTTACGCCACGCAGTTAAGTTTATCAATCATAATTATATTCAGAGTAAGTATTTGTCATGTCAATGTACCTTTCTCCACACCTACAGTTAACTTCGTGAACACCTGACCTTTGTACGCTGTCCGTGAAAAAACTTTTGTATTCTGTATACTATTTTTCTATTGTTTTTGGTGCGCTCAATGCTGGTTTCGAACAAATACTATACCATATGTGTTGAAAACTTTCTTAGTTGTGTTACTCGTGGAATATTGGGCATCCTAATATACTCAATATCATTGCAGTTTTAATTTTGTGATCGGTTAACTGTGGTCTGTGTGGATCAACGCCATTTTACAAGTTCATCATCGGTGTAATCACTTTTTTCTTCACATCTAGTGAAAATAATATACTTAATAAATTTAGTGTAATCTTAATTAGAGGACTATACCGAATGCAAGTATCATTTTACAATTTTAGTCCTTCGTGCGCAATAAAATGTAGTCATTCTGATTTGACTGCACCATATACCACCAACCAAGTAAGTGATTTTGCCAATCTCCTATAACCCTTGCGTTTTCTAAGTATTTCTTAGGGAACCCAAGCTTTATGTAGATCTCCCCTTCCTGTATTTTTTTTTTATGATGGAACATGCTTCCATAATTGTTCGTTCGATATTATTGGTAGAATTTAAGACTGAAAATAGAAAACGATGTAAGTGCCAAAAACGAAATTTTACAGGGAAAAAAACATAAGTTCTCTCCACCTTGAACACACAACTACAATATCTTTCATCACGATTCTGTACTATTTGCAATGGAATGGTCTACATTTTTGAAGGTTGTTAGGCTTGGCAATTCGAACATTTTAACATCGAAAACGCGATTTCCGCGTTTGTGGCACTTACATCGTTTTCAATTATGAATTACCCTGAATGAGGCTATCTGATGGATGTTACGATCGCAAATGTTTGGAAAGACCCGACAATAAGGATTAATATTTACATAAAAATATAGTTTCCGTAAGTAGATAAGATTTCGTTTTTATCGCAATGATATATTAAAAAAACAACGAATCTCTAAATTTTGCTGCAAAATCGCTACGGTCGCGAATACCTGCAGTCACCGCGAATAACAATACTTAAAAAAATACACGAATGAGTTAATTTCGGTACAAGGAACACGCGAACATTTTGTTCAGATACACTCAGCTCTACACAATCAAGAACAATGCCACTTTTGATCTTTTTCTTTTAAATCATTCGATAACTTGATATTAACATTCAAGGTAAATAAAGCTGACAAAAAATGTTGGTAACAGTAATTTGAATCTGAGGCAAATATGGCTTAGGTCGAATACCAATGTTTTATTTTAATTGTTGTTCCGTCATGATTTCTACCACCTTATCTAGCCAATAATGTCAAAGTTGTTGCTAAGGAACATTTTGTTTTCAGAACAATTTTGTCATGAACTCAAGTCTTGATCTGTCAGCGTGGTTTCCCACTCGCCTATGAAATTCTGCCCCAGGAGAGAACAGTATATGACGTCAGATGAAACTTAAGCCGACTTCTCAATCTCTTCCCAACTCAGTGCAGTCGGGTGCACCAAAAGATAGAAAATAATGCACTGACAGTGGGAAGGGGATCATCGCCCTTGAAAATAAAACCCGCTGTTAAAAGATATCTCAAAATGATACTTCTCCCAATGTAACGTAGATTAGAGAGGTAAGGGTTTGTTGAATTACAGCTCACTATGATCTATTCGGAAAATGTGGGGGAAGTATTTAGCAGCTTATGCTGTTAAAGAGGCATAATTACAGGCATCCTCCTAGGCTCGTCAAAATCCCAAAGATGCCTTGAAATTTTAAGATAACTGTTCGGATAGTGTATATTGAAAAGTAATAGTTCAATAAACTGATCTACGATTACTGGTGTGTCAATTTTGTGCTCGCTTGTATTACAGAATCTTTTCTAATTTTTGAATAGGAAGCAGCCCGTAATTAAAGAGTTTCCACAGTTCGAAAGACCACATACAGAGAAAGATTTTGGTTAATATCAGCTTATCCCATAAGTAATGTCGTATTTGCGATTACCGCTGCAGTAACGCCATCTGACGAGCGAATAATGAAGTAGACGGCAGGTGCCAAAGCTGAGTCATATAGGGGCCTTGATTGTGCAGTAGTGTGTAGAAGGAGCACGGTGTATTTCACGTTTTGAAGTATGCCTTGTGTTTGATCATTGCAATGTCGGAGAATCACATACGGCATTTCATGCTGTATGAATTTTATCAGGGACATCCAGCCAGCGCAGCGGCACCACACGTCAATGCCGCATATGGTCAGGATGTTGTGAACGTGCGAAAGTGTCAGAGGTAGTTCCAGAGGTTTCGGTCTGGGAGACACCAGCCTCACCGATAAGCCACGAGAAGGTAGACCTGAGCAGCTGGGCAACAATGCCCTGCGAGCAGCGGTGGAGGCAAATCCAATGCAAATTGTTGAAGAACTGGTACGTGTCGAAACTTGGAAAATGGGTACCCCATGCGTTAACGCCTCAACAGAAGCAGCAGCGAGTTGACATCTGCAGTTCCTTGCCCACCTGTCACAGACGTGAGCCATTTCTGAACAGAATGGTGACAGGGTCCATGACGCTTGGGCGCAAAACCATTTATCTAAATAGGTTAACCTACCTTCATATGTTATAATGTATTTCCTAACTAGAGTCCGGATGTTTAGGCACTAAAAACATGAAAAAAAGTACTGAAGTCACAAAAATAGGAACTAGAAATTTCGAATAAGGTCAAAAAATGCAACTGAACTTGTAGAACTTCCACAAATAATTTGGCAAAAACTAGACTAAAACCTTGATCACAGCAAAGTTTCTGCACATCACGCAGAACTTGTCTCTACCGGTTGAAAAGAAATAGAAAAGGAAATATTTTCGCAAATTTTTGTTCTAATGGAAGAACGGCTATGTTTTGCCGGTTTTATATTGTCTGCTCCCAAATGAACGACGACGTATATACCAAAGATTATTTAGTATTATCAAATCAAAATGACCTACTTTTGAACCTGAATCAAGCTCTTAGGATTTTGAAGTAGCAATATTTCAGGCTGCACAAGAAGAATTATTCATGACGCTTAGTAGTTTGGCTGCCTCAAAAAAGAAGCTAGCATCAGAATCTGCAGGTACAGATCAGGCCCAAATTTGCACTGAAAGCTAGGTTGATAATTTCCTTAGCATTTGTTCCCATAAATGTACTGAATGAAGCATTTGATGCCCTAGTTGCTGTTTTGACAGCAGAACTGTTGTTACCTGTCGCTGATTGGTTTGAGGGTAATTATTTAGGTGAGTATGTTGTATAATTTATTCACTATTAAATAGTTTGCTTTCCTCCATGAATAGTTCTCTGAGAATGAATCTTGGGAAACTAAAATAACAAACTTGTTCAGTTAATAAATGGAAATAAATAGAAACATTAAGAAGTTTTCTGCATCTTGCCTTAGTTTTCAAATATTAGTGACAGCGGTCTAGCAAATTTGATACGTTCGAGAGCTCGTGGGTACAAATATTTTAAGACCAGAGAAATGACCATGAAATACAAGGCATGGTGAGGCATATTTTGGAAAGAAATGTGAATCGTTCCATATGATGATGATTATTATTATTATTTGAATAAACACACAAAATAACTTATTCAATATCTATATTAGATTTTTCTGTTTAGTTCTTGTTTCACTGTTGATTCCTTTGCAATATATCTGTTGCAAATACGTAGTAATGGGCAGTAATGCAATGTTATTAACAGGTATGAAGTTCAAGTTATGAATATGCAAAAATGCCTATTCCTTTTATTCCTTTACGTTAGAGATATCATAAAGGTAACTTGACAAAAGTTTGGAGTGCTATAGGCTGCCTACAGCAATTTTATTTTAGCCTAATCCATACAGATTCATGTGTTTTTTTTTTGTTTTTTTTTCCAGGTCATGGTCTTCGACTTTTCCTGAAATTTGGATATATCAATCTAGAAACAAAATAATTAGACCCGTATTTTTTTGTTTCGGTCAGAAAAAATTTTGTCCAGATTTATGACCAATCAAAGTTTCAGCCAGGGTCATCTGTTTTCTGAGCAGTAAAAACGAAAATAGTTAATATCTTAGCAAGTGATAGGAATATTTTGATGTGTTCTTTTTAATCAGAAAGATATTGTTGTACTGAATCGTGTAACATTTGTTTCATAACTCTATCATAAAAAATAACTACACAATTTAAAATTCAAAATATAAAAAGGTCAAATTTGACCCCAAATTAAAAAAAAAAAGCCATCTTCAAAAATTCTAAATTTTTTATAGTATGTCCGATAATAAACATTCACTGAAAGACTCATCTGCAATAAATGCTTGGTATAGTTCTAGTAAATTTTATATAAAGCAGTTTGACTGATGATGTGCTGAGTGGCCCAGGGCTATATGGCAATCAATATAAGTACTCAGATAGGTTTAACAGGTGCAAATGTTTGGGTCAAATGTACATAGATAGAGTGCGAAAGGTAAGACTAAAGTTTTTAACCTTCCGTTAAGTTTATTATAATAGGGACATTCCACGTCAGTTCAACCAAGGCTTTTAACCCAGTGTCTCCGATTTGAATGAAATGTGGTAGTGTTATGAAATTTTTTGTGCTGATTTCAAACCTGCATTTTTTTAAAAAAAAACTAAAAGCCATTTTGTACACTTCAAATCTTTATAACTCCAAATCCCCATCATAGATTGTAATGTTTTTGTTTCCTTTGAAAGCTCATACATATTTATTTTATATGTAAAACATTGGATGGGCCATCAAAGCACTAGAGAGAAAAGTGAAATATTATAAATGTACATGTAAAAAAAAAGTAAAATGTAGTCTTACACTGGTACTTCATGTTTCAAGTTTCACGCTATGTTGGGTTGGAGAGGTTGTGCTTAAATGATGGAAGATGTTTTACGCAGTGTTGGAAAATTAACAAATATTATGAAAAACTTATTAAAATACCCTAACGGGTAGCAGGCCCACCTGCTATGATTTTTTGGGAATTCAGATGCACCTTCCATCATTTAAGCACAGAACCATTCCAACTCAACATACCGTGAAACTTGAAACGTCAATATAGCAGTGTAAGACTACATTTTACATTTTACAGGTATCTACATTTCACTTTTCTCCCTTGTGCTTTGATGACGCATCCCACATTTTTACATATGACAATAGACGTAATGAGCTTTCAAAGAAAAAATAATAATTGCAATCCATGATAGGGACTTGGAGTATAAAGATTTGAAGTTTACAAAATGGCGTTTATTTTTATTTATTTATTTTGCAATAATTTACTTTTGTAAATTTTCTAACAGCTAAGTCATAACTTTATATATATTGTTCCTGGTTGATCATTTCAAGACAATCTTAAAAAAAAATTTTTTTGTTTCTAGCATAAATAGGAACCGAGATATGACGTTTTCGCAATTTAAAACAGTGCGAAAATTGCATGTCCTGACTATAACAATGGATTTTTATTCCGTTTCTGAAATGCAATTACTTCGCAACAGCTGGTGCGATTGCAATAAAATTTACAGATTTGAAATCAGCACAAAAACTTCTATATCACTACCACATTTCATCCAAATCGGAGATACTGGTTTAAAAGCCATGGTTGAACTGACGTGGAATGACCCTATTATAATAAACTTAACGGAAGGTTAAAAATGTATTACTTTTCGCACTCTACCTATGTACATTTGACCCAAAGATTTACACCTATTAAACCCATGTAACTTATAATACTGACTGCCATTTAGGTCTAGGCCACTCAACACATCAGTAAAACTGCTTTATATAAAAATTTACTAGAACTAAACCAAGCAATTACTGCAACTGAGACTTTCAGTGAACATTTACCATAGGACATACTATAACATAATAAAAAAAATAATTTTTGAAGATGGCTTTTTTGAGAAAAATGGGGTCAAAATTGATCTATCTAAATTTCTGAATTTTAAATTGTGCAGTTATTTTTTATGATAGAGTTATGAAACAAATGTTACACGATTCAGTACAACAATATCTTTCTGATAAAAAAAAAAGATCAAAATATTCTTATTACTTGCTGAGATAATAACTATTTTCGTTTTTCACTGCTCAGAAAACGGATGACCTTGACAGAAACAAAAAAATACGGATCTAATTATTTGTGTTAGAATGATATATCCAAATTTCAAGAAAATCGGTGGCCATAATATGCACAGCATTGCATGAATCTGTATGGATTGGTTCCTATTCTCCTTATTTCAATGTATGGTGCCTATAAATGCCTATTTTAATGAAATCTGAAATAACTTTCAACAAATAGCTTCTTTCCATTTCTTTTCAACCGCTAGAGACAATTTCTGCGTCATGTGCACAAACTTCGCTGTGTTCAAGGTGTTAGTCTAGTTTCTGCCAAATTATTTGTGGAAGTTTTACAAGTTCAGTTGCATTTTTTGACCTTATTCGAAATTTCTAGTGCCTGTTTTTGTGATATTAGTGGCTATTTTCACGGTTTCTAGTGAGTAAACATCCGGGCTCTAGTGATGAAATACATTATGACCCATTTAGGTGGATTAACCAATTTAGATATATGGCTTTGGACCCAAACGTCCTGCTCCGTGGAGACAGGGAATGAAAGTGGGTCCTCTACCATCACATTACACGCAAACAGCAGTGAGTGTCGAAATGGGGGGGCACAGGATCTGACAAAAAGAATCTACACCCCAGCAAAGTGATGTTTGAGTGCTTGGTGGGATAACCCATTTTGACTTCTTGCCACGTAACCAGACCATCAATGCAGATGTCTACTGTCAGCAGCTTGAACGCCTACGGACTGCATTGTTGGAGAAACGTCCTGCTCTGATTAATCACAAGGATGTGCTCATCCACGGCGATAACAGGCGCCCACACACGGGAAGAAGGGCCTGTGCTAAGATCGAGAAATGTGGTTGGGAGAAACTCCCCTATCCGGCGTTTTCACCAGATCTTGCACCAACAGACTACTGTCTTTCTCGCACCCTGCAAAACCACATTTCCGGGAAAACACTGCAAAATGAGGATGACTTGCGACGAACAGTGACCCAGTTCTTTGCCTCCAAAATCGGGGACTTCTTTCAGCGGGGGATTCAACAACTGGCTGACAGGTAACAAAGTGTTGTGGAGTCCGATGGAGACTATTTTCCTGACTAACGGTAGTGTTCCAGGTAAGTTATCGTTCTTTTCCTCATGGTAAAAAATATGACATTACTTATGGGATCAGCTGATAGTAGTAAAGTGGCCACTAATAGATTAGATTTAGAGCGATTCAGTTCTGTATATTTATTATCTCATATGTCTAAAGTAAGAGCTAACTTAGCAAGACTTCATAATTTGACAAATACACAAATCATAGTCGCATCATAATTTATTCCTTGTGAATATTAAACTATACTTCTGCTCTCTCACTGTTATTATCCAAATATCTTCAGTCATATTTTCCAAATCACGAGACAATATTCATAAACATCTTACGCATTTTATAATACAGCACTGACTTAGTACACTCTTAACAACTAACACGATAATGACTTTCAAACTTCCATACTAAAAATCTAGATAATTCTACCATTCTCAAGGCTACCTATGTCTCACTATAAAGTTATTTCAGCCCGGGTATGTGTCTAATTCAAAAGAATGCCTTTTACCTTCTCACTGTAAGTACCAACCAATATGGTATTTCCTCTGAATTCAGTAATTTGATAGTTAGGAACAATATTCTGCAATAAAAGAACTCTGGTAAACTTTATTTTGTATGGATCATTTTAGTAACTGTTAACTTCGGCCAATCACGATTATACGAGTGCAATTCTTGTTTAAAAAAAAAAAATTAAAAAAATCCATGTCCCAGGCGGGATTCGAGCCCGCCACTTTGGAGACGCTGGCGTTACGCCTCAGATCACAAGACTACCTTGGTTGATACAGACTTCAAACTCCATGTTACATAGAAGTCTCTTGTCTTGTCTTGTGATTTTACGGAAATGGTACATAGTCATAAATACTTATTACCATTTAGTATATGAAAACCTTCTCGCCGAACAGCCGTGGTTCAGTTGGTAGAGCATTGGCTTTGTATTCGGAAGGGCCTGGCTTCGATACCAGTGGCCGACCATTCTGACTGAGGTTTTTCTCAGTCACACCAGGCAAACGCCGAGCCGAGTCCTTCCGGCATCCTTTTCCCTACCCAATCCTGGTCTGAGCCATAATGCCTGAAGGCTATAAATAAATTCAAACTCAAATGAAAACATTTTATTACGCTTAGTTTCAATCAAGTTGCTAATTTGGAAAAGCGAATGTTCCAACGACTACCAAAAACTGGAATTTCTAAGTCTTAAGCATTAATGTTCTACTAGATTAAAAAAAGCAGATTCCAACGTTTCTCTATCGCACTATGATATAAGTATCACGCTTTGTTGTGGTATAAATATTTGAGTTTCTTCCTGCAAATAGCGATAAATATTAAGAAAATAATGATCACTAATTTCGAACGCAGGATTCAAAACAAAACTCATATGGACTTTTATTACCAGATAATCTTTTAGCTGAAACAACGATTTTCTGACGACTTTTAAGCTAAATTGAATTAATTAATCCCTCCTTGTATTCTATTAATTGAAGCTCGATTGGTCTTAAGGATAAGTACGACCAAGGTCTGACCTATGGCGCACCTCGGCGAACATAAATTCCGGCGAAAAGCATTGGAAAGAAGTTATCAGAAATTATTACATGTTCTATTTTGCATCCGCCTACTGGGACTAAAAAAACTCAGAATGGCCACGTCATTGTTTAGTTATTCACATAGTACAGTGGAACCTTAATACTCGAATTTCTTGATACCTCGAATTTTATTAATTCCTTTTTACCTTCTCTATTCCACCCCCGTGTTAATTTACCTCTATCAAGTTGAACATTGTGAAATAAAAACCTCGATAATTCGCATGTTTGTTGTTTTCTGGACGTGACGTTGAACCTCTGTAATTCAAAATCTTTTGCTAGAGAACCTCTACAAGTGGAAATTACAGTATAAATACCCCTATAAGTCGAAGTTTCATTCAGGTAAACATTTGTAAGTCAAAGTTTAAGAAGTTGAACGATCTGAGCCGAATGTCCTTGCTAACGACAATCGAGTGACGATTTTTATTTTTTAGAAAATTCATGCATTGTCATTTTCGAAGGACATACTCCAACAGTCAGAACGAGCGTTAGGCGTCAGCTGCTCACGCCACTGTGTAGTGCTGTTCCAGCGAGTGTTTCTTATGAAGTGATGAGCAAGAAGTTAAATCTTTCCCATGATGGCGAAGGGAAAATACACAACCATAACTAAAGAAGAGAACCAAGCGTCAGACAGTCCCAGCCCTCTAGTTTCATATTTTATCTATCGATAACTCGAATCTCAAGTCGAAATATTCGATAACACGAATTTTGTCTTTTCAGCTTCAGATTTGAGTGTTCGAGGTTTCACTGTATTATTTGCCATAAAAGCAGCAGTATTTTTTTAATCTACCAACCAACCTCTTAATCTTCTTTCCCATGGCGGTCAAACGATTGACGCCGCAGGGCTGTTATTTTCCCGAATTACGTCGTGTGAGCTTTCAAAGAGCTTCTGCCTTTGATGAAAATATTCCAACGTTTTTTCCTACGATATTTAGGTATAACGTAATGCAGAATTATTTATTGAATCGACAGTCATTTCGCTGTCAGCTGCTTCAGGGTCAGTCATGAGAGCCTCAAACAACAATATTCGAAGGTAATTATATGTTTCCAATAGTTAATACTGAAACTATTTGATTTAATTATGCTCGATTAGCCCTACAATGCTTTTGAAAATTTCTGAATAACGGTCAATTCAATGTACTACTACAGTCATACAATTGATTATTAGGGACAAATTTTACATCTTTACCAATTTTCTTTTTAAAGAAAAATGGAAAATGTATTTCAGTTTTAAGAAACAAGTACATATAAAGTACAACAAACTGAATTGAACAACATGAAGTGCAGATTACAAATAATTATAGTTTTTACGTTAATGACACAAAAAGCTAAGATATATTCGTGACTTCGTTTTTATATGATTCTAGGCAAGAAAACACGTGAGTACACACGAAGTCCATCCTCACAATCGGTCTCTTGCAATTATTACCTACGAACTGGTTCTCTCTCTCAATTTTCTTGTGTAAATATATATAAAAAAAGGAGCTCCTTAAGTTTTGAAAGTTAACTTACATTACCACATGTACGTGATTCAATTTATTTTAAAAAAGGGTCCAACTGACTTCTTTTCGGTCACAATTCCTTATTTTCTCATTTCAGATACTCATGGCATCTAGGCCTATTAATTTAAATTAAAACGGGCGTGGCTCATTATTAATGTAGTTAGTACGGAGAATGACTAAATTGACAATTTATTGAATCTTTCATACCTTTATTTGAAAAGTACGATTCAAGTCTCTTTTAACTATTTAATACACACTTCCACTATTAAGATTTTCACCACCTTGTTTAACGGAATTCAAAAACGAAATAAATAAACATAAATAAATACGTATGTGTGTACCTTTTGCCGCATCAGTTCCTCAAGATTCATATCACTTTCTAACACAGCTACATCGATCTCATCAGAATCACTGTCTTTATTCTCACCATTGTCCACTTCTTCTTCTTCCGATTCGGACGATTCCACTCCTGACTTACTCCCCTTCGGCTTGAGTTCATTTTCAATCTTAATTCTCATTTCTACACTCCCATTAACAATTTGTTCACTACTACTACTATTTTTTAGTTCTAGCGAATTATTCCTGGAATTCACACTTGCTACTAATGAGTCATTGACATTATCACTACTTTTACTATAGTCCACCGATCTGTCTGTACTGCTGTGCTTTGTCCTCAGGGCTTTCCCTTGATCATCAGTAGCCCCACTACTCTCGTTTTCACTCTCTTTTCTGTGTCTGTGCTTTCGATGATGATGTCTCCTGCGGAAAAACAACGAAATCTTTATTAAATACCTAAAGTTACTAACAATGAACCGCTAATAAGAGTTAAATCAAAACTGTTTTACCTTACAAAGAAACCGAGATAAAGAACATATCGAAAATTATCTTGAAATTTCGCCAAGAGAATCTCCGTCCTATAGATATTTAAATGCATTTTTCGACTGCAACGTCCCGGGATCAAGGTTGGAATATTGCATGCGAAAAGTGCATATTTTCATCAGTCAAATCAAGAGAAGTCATCTTTGCTTCACTTTCGTCTTGGAATGAAACAATGGTGAGTCATACAGTCTCTCCTCCCCCCCATAAAAAACCTATTAAAACTCTGTTCATTAAACGATACAAACATACATTTTTTGTACATTTCGCATGCAATATTGCAACCTCAATTTCCGGACCTTACAACTGAAAAAAAAAAAGCTTTTTTTGTGTGTGTGTGTGTATATATATATATATACAACCTTCCTATGAGAGACAGATTCCCTAAGGGAAATTTCGATGAGATCTCATTGATGGTCTCCTTGGTACAATAAACACCTTTAAGATTCTTGACATAATGTTCACTTCTTAGATTAGTTACAGTTTTAGGATCTTCTGTACTTTTCCCTAAACTATTCCTAACAAAAATATTCTAATGTGTGGTACATGCATGTGTGCTGTAGACCTCAGGACAGTTTCTTTAAAAACTAATTGTTTGTTTATACGAAGTAGTCAAAAGGTTCCGACGAAGTGTTTACAGTTACAGACATTCCTGGTCACCGGGCATTCCACTACATGCCACCTTCGAAGTATCTCCTTTCTGCTATTACGCACTTCTGTCAACGATAGTGCCGCTATTATAAGCAGTCCTCCAGAACTTTTTTGGTCTGCCGTCGTAGAAACCTCACCAGTCTCATACCGAACGTAGATGCGTGCTTATGATATGCATTGCGCTTGATACACCTGTCATATCATCCGAACTGTTTCTGTTCCCGTCTTGTACAATTTAGCGCGGACTTAATATTGGCTCATTGTTCCAACTGTGACATGTTAATACGGATGATGATTTTCACGTTGAATATTGTGAAACTGTGAAAGCACGTCTGCCGTTATCGATGTACTCTTTCTTCGCGGACGCCACGCATGTGCGGGCATGACTGAACGCCCTTCCACCTAGCATGCGCCCAACGACCTCAGGCTGTTCCCATCATAACGTACATATTATATGATATTTCTTCGGAACTTCTTGACTGTACTTCGTATATACATTCCGATGTTTCACCTAGCTGGTGCAGGCTTAGTCATGGAAAGAACACAAACAGACAACAGAGAATAGTCAGTGGTAGTGTTGCCTTAGCACTCGGGAGGTCCTGAGACAGATCCCGGCGGCCAACAACCCTGACTGAGGTTTTCCAGGATTTTCCCTAAGTCATACCAGGCAAAATAGCTGGTACCTACAAAATACGATCTGGCCGTCTGTCTACCTTCTAACATTCTCTCCCCCACTCTATCCCGACCTGGGCCTCAGATACCTTAAAATAAATTCAAATTCAAAAAAGAATAGTACGAGCAAAACGGAAAATGAGAGAAAAACTACGCCATGTTGACTGTGACGTAACCAAACTGCTACGGACATGTATAAGAAAGAAGGCTGAGTTAATGCCAGGAGATGCTTATGAAGTGTACCAACACGAAACGTACGGGAAATAATATTTTATAGAAAAAATGTTATTAACTTAAAAATATTAATATAATTGTACACGAAAGGAATAGATTCTGTTGAACACACAAAAAATTATGCATCTATAGAATGAATTTTGTAAAATTGTGAGAAATTAATTGAGAGACGTGAAAATAATGTTTACTATTTATGAATGTTGTAGTTATTTAAGTAATTTTTGGTAAGTAAAGTGTCAAGAAAAAGAAACTAAGCTTTATTTAAATTACTGTGTTGAAAGAGGCTTCCACAATATATTATCTATCAGTCTAACAGGTCTCTTTAATATGCCTATCGATATGCGAGTCGGCTTTATATAAGATGCGAGATTCTATGATGCACTTTTCTCCATTTCGTTAGCACAAAATTTTCTATTAAGCCTTCGTAATTATATGACAAGATTTTCAAGGACACTGTCAATATCAAACACTAATAAGGATATTATTTCCGTACCTAGTATGTGATGTGTTATATTTACTGATGTAATGTCAAAATGCAAATAACAGAGCAGCCCAATTCCTTGACGCTGAGGAGCAATATGCCACGAATTTCTGTGTATCTTACAAAGAAACTACAAGGAAGAAGTGACAAGAAGGGTACATAATCCAAGGTCAACGAAGTACAGTCCGCCAAAGTTTAAAAAATGCAAAAGTGAGAATATTTTTTTGAACATTTAAATTCATCCATGTTTGGAGAGGTTTTGAAACACGTTTTACTTACTAAAACCACAGTCTTGGAAAACCTCACACTACCAGTACGAAATGAAAGGTAGGTATCAGTTCCTACTTTTCCTTGACAAAGCACGCATCAGTTCGCCCTTACTGTGAGGTTTTCTTTGATTACTGTTCTGGTAAGCAAAACATTTTTTTAGAAAATAATGATAGAAGAGCAAGTTGTTTTCTTTTCTTTCTTTTTTTTAGCCACTTAACTATTATTTTATCGATGTCGTTTCAAGCATGTCTAATTTATTTTCTTTACTGAATTGTTATCGTTACTAGGAATATAGGTTACTGACAACTGGAATTTTCATTTTATGCACCAGAAAGTTAACTAGTGGGGTAAAATGTACCCAAATTGAAACCCCGAATATATTCGTTCACTATCAAACGGTAAGAATAAGGGTATAAAATATTTTATGGGTAAGGATTTTGTGGATAATTATCACTGAATGTGTTCAATAACTGTTCCGAAGAACAAAAATACAAAAAGCAAATTTTAACCCATAATGCAACGCACGTCATTTCCAAATATTTGTTAAGAGGTTACCAATATATATAAAACTCCGGATATATTAGTTACTACGAAAACACATCATATAATATATTCTAGCAAGTACTTATTTCACGAACAATGATTACAAAATATGTTAAGGAATTTTTTCTGCTATGGCATTCAAATAAAAGGCTTTGATACAAAGAACAGCTAAAAAATCACTGAAACCACAGTAAAAATACTTTAAATAAACCGTATCACAAAGCTGTTCAACTCTCTATTACGCTACGCACCTTAGTGTAACTACTCAGTCCTTCTTGAAAGTACTTACGTGTGAAGGTTTGAGTGAGTCGGATGAAAGTGTCGTGTGAATTTAGAATGAGAAACGTGCGTCAGAAGAAATTAGAAGGAACATGTAGAGGAAGAAATAGAATAGTGCCGTTAGCTAATTAATGCTTCCCCTTATTTTTTTTTTTAAAAAAGTGAAACTGTGTGCTCTTTTTATGTAACTACTTGCACGTGTAAATTCGATGTTTAAATCTATTTACAGAAAATTGTCGACCTGCCCGAGTATTTTCGGGGTTTTTACGTTAAGTTGTTAAAAATACTTACTTTTTGGTGTAAGCACAAACTCCCAAGAATACACCACAAACCTCCATATTTTTAAGGCTACATCAAGTCTCTTCAGGAGGAAGAACACCAACATTGTGTTATGCAAATTGAAAGTCCTGACAGTATCCTTGATTAACCAAGCTGTCCTCAGGTTTACTAAATAATTTAATTGGCAAGCATTAATAGAAGTACGAGACAGATACTTTACAAAAAAATCCTACGAGGGGCATATGCCAATGCTCTAGTATGCTTATTGGTACACAGTGAGTGGATTGAAATATTACCTTGTACTCTTTACTGTCAAGTTGTCAGGTGTCGGGATTGGGTGGCGGGTGGAAGTGATATTTTCTTGTCCGGTACCTTACCCAGATGCAGGTCGGCTTGTGCGGGTGGTGCAAGATGGTATTTCCTACTCAATTATTTCGGGGGGGAAATTACTAAATTAGTACTTCCTGGATACTGTGTATACAAGGCCACCGTGCCGTTGTACTTCTATGTTCCCTTGACATGCACCGGCTAGTAATTCATTCGTTTTACTGTAATTCCGAAACCGTTAAACGCCAACGTCTACTGACAACGTTCAATATGCACACGAGATAACTTATCTGTTTCTTAAAATATACCTGATTATCGAAAATATTTAGAATTCACATATCAAAGTTAATTTTAATGTACATGGTCACTTTTGCGTAAGAAGCCTTTAGCGAAAATTTTCCACCTTACTATTTTTGTATGAAATTTGTATACACCTTCAAATATGATCCGTACACGTACGTAATCTGTTTCTCTACCTTGTTTTATAGTTTATATTAAATCATATTTATCCAAATGTATATATAAATGTACAAAGATGGTAAAAAAACAACAAGAAAGCTACACATCCACACTTTTCTCATACATAATGGAAAAACCTGAAACAATAACAAACTTCATAATAATTTACCTCTCAGACCTGTCAGATGAAGAGTGCTTCCTATGTTTATGATGGTGCTTATGTTTCCTTTTCTTTTTCTTTCTAGAAGTACTGTGGTGAGTCTGAGTCCTATCACTATTTGTTGCTAGACTTTCACTAACAAACTCAACTGAATCATTGGACTCTGAATCGGACGACCTGAAATACAAAAAGCTACATAGTAGAATAGTTCTCATCATCAGGATGATACATTCTTATTGAAAAGGCTTGGAATAAGAATGTGACAAGCCATTCTTTTGTATTATTTTTTAGCACGTCACTACATCATTTGAACTAAAACTGTCAGCCAAAGCAAAAAATACTACGTATAACTTTATCCTTGTTCTCGAATTTTATTAAAAGAAACAATGACGCCTAGTATCAACGACGTTTGGCTTGTCGTGTTCTTATATCAAGTCTTTTAATTGAAAATATAAAGTTGAGTTCGACTGTACACAGACAAGGATAAAACATAAAACACTGTTCGCAAAACTGAAATAAAAGGTAAATTACAAATTCAACGCACTATCAATTAAGTCCCGAAATAGTACTTGCACAAGTTCATCTTTAAATGTACCTGCGTATCAAGGCACGTAGCCACGTACCTAGAAGTCGGTTTCGGGGGGGTGTCCAGCGCCTTTTAGGGGAATCCAAGGTCTGTCTGGGTGAGAAATTTACGTAAAATGCATGTAATTTTGCCAAAAATGATACTAATTACACAAAAAAAATGTATTTGGAGGAGTCCGGACTCCCCCCTCCCTTCTGGGCGTATCTACTGTGCATATACGCGTTTACTGTATCGTTTCCTACCAAGTTAAAGTGCTTTTACCTTTTATGTATCTTATAATCAAAATCGGTACTCAATTTAAACAGCCGCTACGCCTACTGAGGAAAAAGTTGAACACGATGCCAGATAATTTCTTACGTTAACGATTCCTAATCGGACTAGCAGATTACAACTTTGCACTGGTTTTTACTAATTAATCTTACTTCTCTGCTGTATTATTTTTGCTCTATACACAAATATTTTCAAAAGATTTTCAATGCACAAATAAGTTAATTGAAATCCACAAATATTATACCTAGGTGACACGTTTATATTCCGTTAAAACACAATGTACGCTGAACATGACATTTTTTTTTTTTTTTAACAATTATTTATGTTACTTACTCTATTTAAGAAGTTTGTTGACAGACATTTCTTTACTAAACTAATGCAAAAGCATTTATATCCAACAATATTGATCACTGAATGACTAGTAAAGTGAAAATAAATTACGAACTTCACTATTCAATGGATCATCAAAAATCAATTACTAGGAACAAAGGGTGATTAATCTACGTATATCAGGCAGAAATGTTTATAAGTTTTCAAAAATTAGAAAAAGAGTACTGCATAACAGGACCTTAAGTTAGTTTTATTTGCATCTTAATCAAGCATATAGCTTCAAAGGACACACGACCTACTATTACTGTGAAATTCGAGCCACACTCAGGACCGTATTCGGGATAGTGTGTGGGAACAAAGGAACCTGTGAAGGCACTCGACTGTAAGGCAGCCTCTTCCCATTACTGTACGTTAGCTATTACAGGACTTCACCATAACCCCCGTCAACAACATTATTCAGTAGATGTAAGCCTTACAGAGTGTAACTAAAATGTGTCAGACCATCTTAATATAAGTTTTGTTTCCACTTTTTTTACACATAAACTTAAGGTAACTGTAAAGCAACGTTCTCCAACGCTAGATGGCAGCACCAGCTCCATATGCCCGATTTTTTTTTCTGCATAAAATTGCAATGCTGTTCCTACAAATTCAAGCCCGGAGAGTTCAAACTTTCAGAGAAGAAAGGGCATAATAATTTCAAAAATTTTATCCGTGCCGATTTTTTATATTAATTTTTGTGTATTGTTGAAAGAGTTCATTGTTATAGGTTTGGATATTTAGTACTACAATCGAGCACTTTCAACAATGAACAAAAAGTAACACAAAAAATTTATTTTGATTAGTCTAAGATAGCGTTGGACCTGGAAAAAATTACAACAGAAACACTATAAATTTTAAACGTCTTGGCTTGTAATTCTGATTGATATATTCAAAATTAGACAAAATTGTATCACGGGAATATCCGAAAATATCCGTTACAAATTGGCGGACGTGCCCCTGCCATTGCATATAAAGAAAGACTGATCTGAAACCGTGTAAATACATAAAGTAGATAAAATTTGTAAAACTGTGAAGGTTTCAAGTAAAATAACTGTTCTTTCAGTGATACACTGCATTACCTTTACGAATTACCCAAAAATTAAATTAACAACAACGTAAACATTAAATGAAACTTGTAGTGTCTTTCCCATTTGCCCAAGCAGATGGCATGTGAAAATTTTCTCTGTCACGTAGTAGTTTGCAAAATACATTTGGAACAGCTACTTTGTTTGCTTCTGTAGTTTTATCATTTCTGACAATTGCAAATAATTGATTTTTAGGCTTCAGTAGCTGAAGAGGGTACACTCCATCAGTGACAGAGTTTAGGTGAGGACACACCAAATGATATTTCAGAACTTGAATAGCTTGAGGATGTTACAGTTGAAGAAATTACTCGCGGCCCTTCTAAGTGACGAAAATTATAAATATTTGTTTTACAAAGCAATAACTTAAAATTATGGTACTTCTTATTTCTATTTGTTTTTTGAAACTTCCTAAATCTTGGAAACTACTGGACTGAGAAATGCCATTCTGCGCTGAAATTTAATCATATTTAATATTGGGATGACCCTTTACTCACAAAACTCACCAGTCAGGAGATATGTTGTGATCAAAACTTATTGATGCATGTTTTCAAATGAATTCTCGAAAACTGCCTAAATTTTGAAGAGTATCTAGGAAACTATTGGATTCAGGAAAGGCATGTTGGGCTCAAAATTTAGTAAATTTACTCTTCTTCACCAATGGAAATGAAAACTTCACTTCTACCGCACAACGCAACGTTTGAGAGACATCACGTGAAAACAAAAATGAAAGGTCGACATTTTCGAAGTTTTTTTCTCAATATGGCGGCGTGTTTATAATGATGTGGCTTTTGTACACAGACAGTAGGAATTGTTCATATATTCTTGCTCATAGTAAAACGTGTCTCTAAACAAACATATTCCGATTTCCAGTACAAACATAACACACATTAAGCAACCATTTTGTGATGCATTTTTAGAACCTGTTCCCACGGTTTAATTTTGTCTAATTTGGGTTATGTTAATATAGAATACTTTCTGAGTTAACCGCATCTTTCAAAAGTTTTGTTGCAATTTTCTCCCGATTTTCCCTAGACTAGATTTATTTACAGACGATTACGAAAGAATCTACAATTGTATACTTATCAAATCACAAACTTACTCCATTCTGCTTATACATACAGGCTACATACACGCCTTCTGATACACACTGGACTTACACTTGAATATTATAACTCAAGCACATACGTCAAGTTTATTTTATTGGTCAAAAATATTTTCTAGTTTAGAAAAGTATGGGGAAATTTGAAAGACATGACGCTAAATTAACCAAGTGACTGTGTATCAGAGATTGTTTCGCATCTGGAAGATCCTCGGTTCGAGCTCAGCGGCCGCTCATTCTCACTGAGATATATCCAAGGTCATACCTGGTCGACTTCCTTCCCACATCCCTCTCCCTACCCTATACCACTTTGAGCCAAAGATGCTTATACGTTATAAATAAATTCAGTTCAATAAACTACAGCAAAATGAGTTCTTACACTCGCCTAAAATGAATAGCCTTCAACGTGCAAGGACAAAATTACGGTGAAGTCGCTTTCTTTGACGTCAATGAGTTGTAGCTTGGTCAAGTGGTTATCACTCTCGCCTTTAGCAAGAATGGTCCGGAGATAGTTTTTCGTCAAGTGCTCTAAACTTCCATGTTGACACAACACCGTGATGCCAAATGTGGTTATCGAACGAAGAAGAAGTGGACTCTGGTCTCAAAGCCACATCGTTACGCTGGCCACGTGGCCCTCTTGCAAAGTAAACCGTCTAGCAGGCGAAGGTTGTACGCTATTTACGAGCTGTTAATTTTGTAATTAAATATCTATCTGCTATGTTTCTGGAATAAAATTCCTGCAAAATCAATTTGAACCCTTATATGAGGTAAAAAAAAAAGTTAAAGCTATCCCCTGTGCGGGAATGTGGAGGTAGCGCTCCACATTTGAGGTGGGGTGGCCAGTCACACGCTCGACCGCCTTTACCTTCCCAAGGTGGCCAGGAATACCAAGGACACTCCGGTACTCAAATTGATAGGAGGTTGAGTGCACCTCAGAGCGCCAGGTATGGGAACACTGTGAGAAAAGTCTCCAGTGTCATGGCAGGGATTTGAACCCGGGCCGCCTGATTCGTAGTCAGACGCGCTACTGTCTGAGCCATGGCAACTCATTATATGTGGTGCAGCTTTTAATGAACTTTGCTAAGTCCACTAACTGCACCTCCTTAACAATTGGGTAAAGACAGTCCCAATACAGAAAGCCTGAAATCAGGGATAGCGATACAGGGGGCTAGGGGGTGCTGAACACTTTTATCATTATTCGTTATTTTATACATACGTCATATAGTTATGGCAGCCCCTCGACTTTTTCGAATGAAATATTGCAGTTTCTCCTTAGAAAAAGAGCGCCGTTTCTGCCTGTAACGACTGGACAGAGCAGACTAAGGGAGAGGAATGAAATAGGCCGGCTATGTGTTTAATATATGCATAATTCTAAAACGTAAGCAAGCACAAAAATATCTTGGCGATTAAATATAATGAAATATCTTTAGAGCCTGTAAAAAAAATATGAAATCTGCAGATAGAGAGAGAAGCCTGCAGACCTGACAAGGCTACCAAATGAATTCTCTGCCGACCACAGAAAACAGACTATGAATTTTAAAGCTTTTAATGAAACCTACAGTACACAAAAAATGAAACTGACTGAGCCAAATTTTAAGGAGGCCACAAATAAATTCAAAGAAAAATAAAAAAAAAAAAAATCCGAAATTCCTGCGTTACTAAAGCAGTTTTGTATATAACTAGTGGGTAAAATATATAAAAGTGTAGAATATTTAGGTGTCCCGCCAAAGTCGTGGCGGGACATGAGACGGTTTTCGAAAAGAAGGGACAATCCCGACAAAATCTGGACGGGTGGTAACCCTACCCGGTAACAAAGAGGACAAAACTTTTAAAATTATTTCCTTGTGTTGGAACAGTGCATTTTTAGGGACGAAAACTACGATGCCGAAATTCCCAATTAGTTATATTTCCCAGACCGGATCAAATTTCGGACCGTGTCAGCTATGACCTGGTACCAGGTCAACAAAAGTGACCCCCTTTTAGCTCTGGAACAAACACGTGCATAGGTTATCTCGTGGTGCTCCCGTTTCCTCCCACTTTCTTCATTACACAAATTCTTCCATCATTCCAATTAGTACAACTATATGGGGCCCACATTGTTCCCATGTGGGACCTACATCGTCAGTATGGATCAAAGACAAGCCCACTTTAGTCCATTACATGTGATGTAGGCCCACATAGGAAATAGGTGTGTTTGCTCATATAAAAAACACTGAACTGCTGAACAAGACTATATTATTCGTAAAAAATAAATTTCACGAAACGTTTCGACCTTCTAGCAAAGATCCTCATCAGACATACATCAGGGTGTATGTCTGACGAGGATCTTTGCTAGAAGGTCGAAACGTTACGTGTAATTTATTTTTTACGAATAATATTGTCTTGTTCAGCAGCTCAGTGTTTTTGATCTTAATTGCAAGACGTGCAACTATGTTTTGTTGTCAGTTTGCTCATATAAAAAGTGGACTCGAGCCCACTTGATCCAATGTGTGCCCCACATGGGAATTAGGTGGACGTGCCCATCAAGCAGAGAGAGTATTTTATCCCACTTGATTCGATGTGTTCCTTACATGGGAATTAGGTGGGCGTACTCATCAAGCATGAAGCCCCACTTGATGTGATGTAGCTTCACATGGGAATTGTGTGATTCTGCCCAGTGCTCGAAGTGGGTTCGAAAAGGAAAGGGCACGGTCCCCCCCCCCCCCATTTCGAGCACTGATTCTGCCCGTAAAGAGATGAAGTCAGTGTTTGCATGAAATACTGAAATCCATGTTAACAATTTGATTAAAACACAGGGTACGTAGTTCGAGTAACTTAGTTTATGTATTCAGAGTTCGTACAACGCTATTTCTGAGCCCCTATTGGTCTTTACTGGATAGTGGCAGTTTGGCTGAGTCGGTAGGCCAGCGACTTCAAGATTGTGGGTTCGAATTCCACCCTGGACATGGATGTTTGTGTCCACTTTTAACTTAGATCTAAGGGTATCAGTCAAAACAGAGGAAATCTAGGAATAACAGTGTAATACTGTTTTGAAAAGGTCTGTAAGACGCTGGATTTCTAACTAAAAGATTCATATTCGTGTCCCGCCTGAGACCTCTCTTTCCTCCTTTTTAATTTTTTTTCCAGTATATTTCAACACGAAATGATGTCTGGCTTTTATCAGTCATGTTACTGCAATTGAATAATTTTTTGGCCTTTAAGCATCTTTGGCTCAGGCTATGTTACTGAAAATGTCCATACAGCAAGACTGTCTGGCCTCTTCAGGAATCTTTCTGACAATTTTAGGGTTTAAGTAGGCAAAATGTTTGCCACTCTACCTGGAAGTCATGTCGATATCTATATGGATTCACGTCGAAATTTCATGTTGGCTCACATACTTGTGCTACATGGGATCATCCATCCGGCCTAAACCAAAGTTGCCTAAAGGCCTTAACTTAAATTCAAATTCCTTGGAATCTTAATTTCAACCCAAAGTGAACTCCATCTTGTTTCTCCTGTAATCTTCAAATAGTGTGGTGACACAGAGATCTACTATCAGAGCTTAGGTTAATTTAGGTAAGGTTAGACTAAGTTGCTCGAAGTAAACCATTCATTTCGAAAAGAGCACCCGACGTATACTAAATAAATAGCCAGTTTGGGGCTCTGCATTTAGAGTAACATGGAATATACTCGCAAGGCTGGGAATAGTTAAACGTTTTTATATTCCACAGCAAATTCAAAACAAATTATTTGTTGTGATGTAATAGTTTTTATCTCAATAAAGCCACCCTTTTCATTGTGCAAAAGCATTTAATAATGTTTCTAAACATTATCACAGAGAAAAAACGAAGAACACTAATAATACTTGTATCAATTTTTAACAATAATTAACTCCAGTTTAAAATGCGCTGTCTGATACCTAACGATTTCTCTTGGCTAGATTTATTTTCAATATTTACGTTTTCTGTTCACACATACACTTGTACATTTGAAATATTAAATAATCGTTTCATTCTTATTGAGCAGAGATCAAGTTTCCAATTATAATTTTCCAGGTAATTTCAACGGTCATTATTTCACTAATTTGTAGCCAAATCCTTTGCTAAGATGGCATCCTTATCCTGAACTCCATCAGCATTAACAAGACGCACAGAGAAACGAGGCAAATGAATAAAAAATCTCTGGCTGACTGCTTGCACACACTTTTTCATCAGTTCATATGCTTCATTAATTGTCATGTTTTTACGGTAATATCGGTCTAATATGGAAATACATATCATCCCTCCAATGCCTTGCGCTGCATATGGAACCTTCAACAATGAACCGAGGAAGTCCACATAGTACAATTCTGGACCAGTTTCATCATCATGTCCTCCGATCAAAACGTTCACATTAGTCTGAAACGGATTTCTTTGTTTCATTGAGTTTCTAAGAATATTTCTGAGAACGAAAGCCGCCGTATATGGTGGCATTTCACGTTGATAAATCTTAAATTTATAGATTTTGGCTGTTTCTGCTACTTGATAAACGCAATCAGATGTTTCTCCAGGATCACCACACAGACCCATTAGTAATTTCGATGCTGGTTTATAAATTCGTCTTTGATCTTCTTTAAGTACTATTACGGACTCTGGATGAGAGCAGTCAGCACTAAGCATAACAAAATCTTTACCTGTTAGTCCGATTACTGTATGGAGTGAGTGAAGCATCACTTTGGTATTTACCCTGAGGGAAAACTAACTTCAAGCACTACACAAAACTCGGGGTTTGTTTAAACGTTAGTAACTGCAAACAGTATCCTTTGCTATTTTTTTCTGTATTAGATGTGACGTCATTGACTCGATCAAGGATATTAGAATTAGATGTCATGCCAAAATTGAAAAACTTGAATCCGAACGTACCATCATAAAATAATTGCTTTATGCAAGGTTGCACGAATTGAAGGTCATGGTAATATTGAACACAATAGACAGTTGAGATCTATTGTTAAATGAATAATGTTTTGCATTTAAAAATATTTTAAATAAGCTGATTGTTGAATCGAATTTTAAAATGAGCTGATTGTTCGAAGTGAGATTGAACGTTTTAGTATTCATTGTTTTGTAATATGATAAATTACGTGTTATAGTTTTGTGAATATCTATGGTTTCGTTTCGTGTCATATCTATATAGTGAATGTGTACTTGAGGTCTTCTATATGTAAGAGTTGATTATGTGTAATAAACACTGGATTTGTGGTGGTCATCATCTCTGAATAGAATCTATGAATGACTCTTAATGTTCGATTAGTCTATGTATAGAGATATAATATAACTTGATAGTAGTCTTCCGAGGATAACCCTGCACTTTATGGTACCATCCTCAGGGCCATTTTGCTGTGAACAGCCAGAATTTAGGAGACTGCTATTCATTCGTAACTTTACATACTGATATGCTAATTTGGTTAAACATATACTAATTAAACAACACAAGAAAGAGTATTACAGGTTGACTCCTTTTAAGTTTTTCCCAACTCTTTTAAATTCTAGTTGTGCATACTAAGATGGCAGACTGCTCGGATTGAGGTTTCTTAATTTTGGCGTATCATCCAATTCTTATATCCTTGGTGTAATTAATGACGTCACGTCTGACACAACCTATAGTTAGTTCTATAAACGTTGCCATTTGACCATAATCTTCTTTATTGTTGATTCTGTTTCTTTCTTTCTTCTTCTATTTAGATGAGCGATTTGAAATTTAAATCCAACGCTGTAAAAACTGCATTTAAAAAAATCCAAAGCTTTTTTTTTTAACCTACTTCTGGAGTAACAAGTGTCTAGCCGCAAGTCATTGGAAATAACATGATCACAGGCCGAAAGTAGGTGAAACAGAAGTGTCCGATCTTAACGCGTAAATAATCTAACCTGACTTAAACTAATCCGTCTTCCCTCGCTCACACTGCTCGACATTGCATCTGCGAACATGTACAACTTTTCTAGAGAACAAGTTGTAGGAAGAACAATACGTTAAATACGGTGGAAACTGTCGAGGAAAGTACCAAAGACATAGATTAATAATAAATGTCAGCATTTCGAAATGTTTTGTGAAAGGATTCAACAATGTTGACTTAAGAAGAATCGCACCACAGTCTCCCGGGTTACAAGCTGACGCTCTACCAACTTTATTATTGTTATTTTATTAAGTGTTAGATTCCAAATACATAAGAAACAGTTAAACAAGTGTAATAATGAATAACAAAATTAAGCTAAGGAAAACAAGATGATCGTTCAGTTCAGCGCCCTTATGTAATTTGCTAATTACATAAGTCTCCCATGTGCTGAAATGTTTACCTACCTTAGATGAATTTGGTTAATAAATAGTGTCACTCATATTTTCTTACTAAAATTATAACCGTGTAAGCCCAATGTTATATTTGCAACGGATTAATGTGGAACTACTGACAGTTTGTGAGATAAATTTGTTGCGTATGTTAGGTCGTTGTGCAAGCGAAATATAGATGACTCAAGCTCTCGTCACTTATCCTCATTGTCTTTTAGTATTTTTAATGGTCAGAGCAATGGAAAATTTGTTATATTTAACTAATGAGAAAGCATATATTGATCTTATAAAGAAATATAAAATTAATGATGTATTTAACCATATTTGTGCTTAATAACCTGGATACTTGTTATAAGTTATATAACATTATTTGATGGCCCGAACAGGTATATAACTCTCGTTAGATTGTGCAAATCACTTTAAATATACCTTTCAACATTGAAAAGGGTAGCGTTTTTCTTCAAGCCTGGATTCCTGTTCCAACATTCAGTAAGATTCCTGACTAGTGAATGCCCATTCGGCGCTTCCTATATCAGTGAATTTTCTCACATGTGGTGTGGAACATACTGTACGTATGTTTGCGGTTTGTACCATGGATTTATGTGGCAGTGACATCCCTTAAGTGAGGATTTCTGCTATAGTTGACATTCCGGGCAAATTGGAAACATCGTAAGTATTTCCTATTGCCTTCGTTATATCCACGGAAGACGAAGTTTTATGGAGTGCATATTTTCACACCGAGAAGAGACAACATTGCGTTACCTAGCAACCGAAGCCCATCGTTACAAAACCTTCAAAGTTTGTGCAGTGAGCTACACGACAAAGCAGCACCTAGCAGGAGGAAAATATTTGACGTCAGGAATTATCATGAAATCCATGATGCTTTTGTTTTTATAATTTTCAGGAGTGATTCTCTCAATGATTTGTTCAAATATATTTTTTTTAAATGATTTGACCATTGTTTTGACAAGCTATTAAGCTATATTAGTGCAGTAGCGGTGTTTGCCTGTGTTGACTTGTTGCACAACGCCCATTTTCTTAAGTTATTTAATTTTTATTTCAATCACTCTAAAATATAGAATATGTAATAATATTCTACCCCTCGATGTTCAAAGTTCGAATGTTCAAAAAAGTTTCCTTTTAGGAAGAGAAAAAAAAAATACTTCACAAGTTCACAGTTTAATCGTGGTGTGTAATTTGCCCACAACACTTTTAAGCCCAACTCGCTACATAGGCTCTCTCTCCGCTGCATGTTCGAGTGACATTTCTAATAGCCAGTTCTGACACACGAATTGGGACGTTGCAGCGACCATCCAAGCAACGAGGTTTTCTACTCTTTTCTCCCCTCCTGAGCTTTTCGTTGTATCTGGAAGGCCCAGACTGCTTTAGCCCATGGACCTCCGCCCAGCTCCAGACTGCTTTAGCTGTCTGCTAGTATCGTTTCACTCGCAGTTTCTCTCTCTCTGTGTGTGTGCATTCGTCCGTTTTGCTACTGGAGTGACTGCTTAGCGTCGAAACATAGACGCCAGAGCAAATATTTAAACTAGTATATACATTTCCAGTCTAATCCAATATGGACCAAATTTTCAGGTCTAACTCAATTTTATACGCTTCTTATCGCTGTATATATATATATATATTCAATGCATGAATAAGATAGTGAAGATGGAGGAAGAGAGAAGTTCAAACACAATCCATCGGGGTGAAGTACTAAAGAAAACACTTATTACCAGCCATTTTAATTTCTGGCTTTCGTTTTGTTTATTCCACTTTAGTGAAATAATGCCTCCTGTGGAAAATTTGTTTAACTTCAAAATCGAGAAACTTACCCTTCCTTGGCACAAAAGGCTATTTTCCACTTTGCTTTGACACAAATATTGGGCATATTCAAGACCAGCTTGATGATTCGAGTGAAACAACAGAAAATACAAACACGGTATCAAAAAGGAGAAAGAATGGAATGGGTAAGGGAAGCAAAGGAAGAATGCAATGTGATGACCTGCAAAGCAAAATCTCGCTTTACATTCACGTGGCACGTTATGGCAGTCATGCTGTTTACTCCAGAGAAATTTCCCAGTTACTTCTGGAATTTTTCAAAACAAACTGTGAAATTATGTTCAATTTACACATTTTTTCACAAATGAAACTCTGTCGTCACGAACTGTCTTCAATCTACTCGGCAGAAGAATTTTGATTAATGTCAGCAACTGTGGGCTTGTTAGACTTTATAGCTTGGAGAAAACGTTTAGTGAATCTTCAAAGCATCTAAAACTGATATTAACAAATACTAATAACAGTCACACAAATTTCTAAACACGACAAATCATGACAAACTATCAATTTCTATCCTCAATATTATTGTTACGGCATTTTCCTAAGTTTTCTCAAAATCGTAACTAACTGATTTATTTGAAAATCTGGTCATTTCTTCTTTTGTGTATACGTTACATAATTTAACTCTACACTGATTGATTGTGACTGATTAGCTACCCAATCCTCTCGCACATAGTGAAAGTCCGGGTTGGCAACCAGGGGGGGGGGGGCTGAGCCCCGGTAAATTTTCCTTGCCCCGATACAAATATTTAATTTTATGTATGTTTCGTAAGCCCAAACCCTTCCCTAAAATTTTTCGTGGTTCTTTGTGGCTGGCGGCGGGCCTGAGTGCAACACTCAGTGGATACAACGACTGGCCGCCACTGGATTATTGCATATTTTTTTTTTTTTTTTTTTTACACCTATAACAAATTTGTAAGATATTACACCTTTTAAGAACACTATCTGTTTACGTGGGAAAATATCACAAATTAGCTGGTAATACATATCGTGCAAACTTGGTTACTTGTAAATTAATCCAAACTACAGGCGCATTCTTATACTTATCAGACTCAATGAGTGTTACCTGTGTGAGTTTATTTGACAACTGCAGGCGAAATATAGCTTAGACTGTCATCTCTTCTGCCTGAAGTTTTGCTTTCATTGCATAAACCATTTCAATTATGGTGTATTTTTAGATACAGCATTTGACCTTTAGGACTAATTTGTAATGGGATGCTCCCTAAATAGTGTGTGCGCCCCCCAAACGAAAACTGGAATAATACAGTAGATATAATAAGTTCCAGCACTTAGTAGACGATACCTGTAGGTCAGTTTATCTGAAATCTCTCAGCTTGGCTGCTCAACATCTTAATTTTACACAAACCTATTAATGGCATTCGTTTTTTACTGCGGCGCATGCCAAAATTTGTGTTAGTAGACGTTTACGAAAAATGTAGTGTTTGCGGACAAAATTATCATAGGTTACTGAAACAAACAACATTCTTTCCTTTAAAATCCGCTTGATACTTTTAGTCTTCTGCATGAAAACCTTAAAACCTAATCGAACTGGTCAAAATGGCATCCAAATATGATTGTTGAAAGAAAAGCACTTTCGGGTTTCAGGGAGCTTTTTCGTCCGGAAGGGATTGAATATTAAAGTTGATGTTTTGTGCCCATATCAGAGTATGTTCAAGGTTGATATATGATCTCTGAACTTTTTTTATGATGTTTTGAAAATCCAAAAATTCGTATCTTATCTCTGGTGGAACCAAATTTATTTTGTCTCAAATTATACATTTATGTCAGGAGAAACTATACTAAAAAATTAAACTTTAATATCTGAATTTGAAAGGAGCTACAAATTTGGTGCAAATTGGGGGTGAATAATGCTCGTTGAATTTGAATTTAATTTTTACGGCCTTTACGCAACTTTGGCACAGGCCGAATGGATGATGATGAGATGAATTGATGGAATGAAGAAAGTGGGAAGAAACCCGAGAAAAACCCACGCACACGGTATTTGCCCACCACGAAGCCTACATGGCATGATCAGGGATCGGTCCGACAACCCCCAACGCCAGAAGTGAGCGCTCTACCAATTGAGCCACAGCGGACAAAATAATCATCGTGGGCCCTTATCTCGGGTGGGAGACCGGAGTTTTTTTATTATTATTATTATTACACGTTAAGTACTTATGCCAGGAGAAACTAAGGAAGGTAGACATTTCAACTTTTATATTTGAATTTGAAGGGAGTTACAAATTTGCAATTTGGGGTGTGAACAATGCTCGTGTGCGCTTTGTGAAATGTTATATTACCACCAGTGTCCCAAGGAAAGATTTGAATATGTAAAGTAGATCCTGAAATATCCTTGTAAGGAGAGAGCTCATTTTAAATATATATATATATATCCAGTGTTCAGTTGGTAATATGCCTATCTATGACTGCTCTGCACTTTCACTCTGTCTCTTTATATTCCATTAAGCAATCATGCCTTTTTATGGAAAACGTTGCCATCTTTCTATGTGTGTGGGAAGCTCTTATACTCTCGTATTACTCTTATGACTTAAGCATATCAATTATCATTTCAACAGTAAAATCGTTCTTCACAATTGTGATAGTCGTAAAGAATATTTCTTTTAGCAACCATTCTTTATACGAGTTACCAAAGCACACACGACCATTATTCACATCCAATTTGTAAATCTGTAACGTCCCTTCAAACTCAAATGTCAACGTTGAAATTTCTACTGTACTTGCTCTTAACGTAAGTGCATAAATTGTAGAAAAATATAGATGTTTATCTAATCTCCCATCTTCAATATTCCTACCAAAGCGTGCACGAGCATCATTCATCAACAATTTGTGACTTCATTCAAGCTCAAATATCATTAAAGTTCAAAATTCTACCGTAGTTTCTCCTGACATAAATGTATAACGTGTGAAAAAAAAAATATTATTTTTATATTTTGTCCCACCATTATGCAGAAAATACAGTTTTTTGTATTTTCTAAAATTCATAAAATATCAAGAAAGCACGAATCAGCCTTCATATACTGTATACGTCGAATATACTTTGATATGTAATATAGTGTACAAGAAATCAACTTTAACATGCAATCCCATCTGGACTAAAAAGTGCCCTGAAAACCGAAATTGTTTCTATTTCGTCAACCACATTGGGATACAATTTTGACCAGTACGATTACGTTTTAGGATTTCCATTCAGAGGACCAAAATTATCAAGCAGATGTTATTGGAGAGGACGGTTTTTGTTTGAATACCCTATGAAAAACCAGTATTCGCAGGTATTACACTTTCCGTAAACATGATGATTTCCTAAAGAAGACTTACGGGTGGTAGGGACTAGGGGAAGGGCCAGTTCAGAAACGAGAGTAACGGTTAAAAAAAGGCTAGTCGACCTACGGCGCACACATAATTTGGTAGAAATAAATAAATAATGACCAGGGAATGTCATTTTATGCAGGTCTAGGGTTCTTGTACAACTAATATTTATCGTAACTGTCATTACGTAGTATTTGCCTACGAAACTTCAGCTGGTACATAATCATGTTTCCGCTTCTCTTTGCGAGGTATGTGACGCATTTTTAATATGGGTGGAAGGGTTCGTTTTACTTTATCTACACCAAAGGAAGTAAAATTTACAGCAGAAAGTTTATGCTAACAAAGTGTGTAGGAGTATTGAAACTCAAATTAAAGTAACTTTTAGTCATAATCCAGTGTTATCAGGGTGAAATACGTGGGACTATATATGCATCCGCCATAGGTGGGGATGTGTGCCATTTTCTTTCACGCGCTAATTGACCGGCTCCGAGAGTGAATATTGTACTAAATATACAAGGTCTTACCTAACCTCCACGTTCGAATGGTCACTAATTTAAGACGAAATTCGGCAAATCAAATTACAATAGGATATGAGGAATGTTCGCTATGCCATTAATATTCCTCCGCGTGTCATCATACATATCCGAATGGACTGGAGTGCGTATTTTCCGAATTAATTATTTTCGTGGGGATATCAATCATACTATTTTCTGGATAGTTACATGTTGGTTTGTGCGTATGGAACTAAGTGGCAATTAATTCTTAAGAACGACTGATGGTGACCGTATAATATTGGTCAATAGGGTTGTGTCCTTTGGTGTAGATAAAGTAAAACTTAACAGGGTGGAATTCCGAAGTTGGACACTTCTTGGAATGACCTGACCTAAGATGGAATGTCCACCAACTACAGAACTGCAATATTCTGAGTCTGATGCACGTGATTTTTTTTTTTAACGGTTGCCCATCCCGGGGATATAAATTAGACTTGTTATATGATGTTGAATATATTTGAAATGTTGTTACTATCCTTATTTCGGATGAGCAGTGAAGAAAATGAGATGTAAAATCAAGGGGTGATGTGAGTGCAAGAGGGTGTTTGTACTTGAACTCGCATCACCTTTGATTTTGGATCATATTCTTTATTGTACGCATCCAAAGTAAGAAAAGTAACATTATTTCATGTATTCAATGTCATAAATAGAGTATGTAATATATGATTATATGAACTCAAGCGGATACAAGATCGCATAATATATGGCCTTGTGTTTCACATACGGTGACCGTACCAATAATGGACCAGTCGCCAGTGGTTAACCAATAAAGGAAATAAACGATAATAGAATTTCATATTCGATATATTAGTAAACAAAGTTAAGGTCTATACCACCGTAAGGTTTAATTATGTAGTCCCTAAACGCTGTACAATAACGAAATGCACTGTCCCCTCAAAATCACGTAAACTGTGTAAAGTGAATATGGAAGAGATCAGAGCACACACTAAGTAAGAGAACTGAGTTACAACTAAGGGTTCATTTTCAAGCCTGCTTGTGTTGCTTGAGATTAGGGTGAGGCCCAACTGTAAGGTGTTGTTTCGTGGTGTGGTTTTAGTATGTGTTACAATACGTGTTTCAATTGGCCCTTCACCCAAATCGCAAGCGGGCTTGAAATTGAGCCCTAATACTATACATCCGCACATATCTACTAGAAGGTACAGTAAAATAGTTAATTATTTTATTCCTTCGCTGTCAAGGAACAACCTGCAATAAACTGGAAGATGATCTAAACTAGAACAACAGTAGTTCACAATAGGCTACTACAACTGGTCAACTACTGGTGCAAGTACAACTTCAGCAATCTGTCAACTGTCTTGTCAAATAAAACAAATGCGAACTGCTTTTTCTTTGACTTATTCTGCACAGTCTTAGCTTTAGTTTCGAAGAAAAATAACTATTTTTCTATTATTATATAAACGTCAGTTCTTGTTTACACTTTAAAATTTTCTTGTATGGTCAATCATTGGTGCGGTCAACCTATACTGATCCCTTTTTTTTTTCTAGTTTTTACCAATAAGTTCCACTCCATACACTCTTGTATATGTACACGAACATATCTGGGCATAACACCATGCATTTGATGAGGTGCATTTTGAATTTATGATGTACGGTCTGAAGTAATGACATGCTTACACCATCTCGTCCTGATAAAATGTTACCCAATGCCCAATACCCAAGTTCGAAAAATATGTGTATTTTAAAACGCAAGTGACTTTGTAAAATACCTACGATTTTATTCTTTACTTTTGTTGTATTGGTAATTCTATTTTAAATTAACACGTTTATGATGCGTACAGTCATATAAATTTGCGTGGCAGTATACAATTCCGTTTAACACGCATATAAACAACACTTACCCCATCTTTCCTTTCAAAGGTTAGCTACAGTACTCCTAGCTCTAGAAGGCAGCTTTACTTGAAGAAGCACTCTCAACTATAATCTATAATAAAATAAATAATAAATCACATACAACAACGTAACACTCAGCCACCATTACACAAATGTATCATACACAATGTTACCAGTTTCGACTTTCGACTGACACTATCCCCAACAAGTACTTGGTAGTCACAAAAGGTATATAATCTTTGGACACAATCACACAAATATATCTATGATCGTTTATTCGCAGTTGTTGAGTGTTTCATGAATACTAAGCTACTTTCAAGCTTTGTACTATAGATAAGAAGAAATTCAACAATGAAATACATAAATTGTCCAATTATATTTGTTCTGGAGAAATCTACAAGTCGGATGTCCTGCTCGCAGATGTACAAGGAGAGAGACCTTCTAGTCTGAGATTCAATTTTCAGGTAGAAAAAAATGTTCGGCAAATTTGTCTTTCTTTTGTATATAAATTTGCGAAGGTAAGTTTGTTACAAGGTTTATTTAATTTGCCACGACATAGACTGTAACTACGAATATCGACAATGCAGTAACTGCGGCTTCATATTCTATTTATAATCATTTTTAGTTCGCTTTTTATGTCATCGTTAATTTCGTTCTTTGTTCTGTTTCGACTGCATAGTGAAGTTAGTGAACTTTAGCAAGTATAAAAGTATGTTATTAATTTTATTTTATTCCATTCATCTGTTTTATCCGCGTCCATGATCAGGGCACCATATCATTAACCATCGTATGAAAAGAGTCGCATTATGGAACTATCTTTGTGGCCCAGTGTTTGTTTTGTTTATATTAATAAGTTCATTACGATGGTAAGAATTATGGGTGCAACTACCTTAAGTTTAGATTATGGAACTCAGTTTATTTCTCGTGCTTGTTATATTCAGTCCGAATTCAGGCCAAGTCCGAATATTTATAGAAAACATGAATTTAATATTCAGCTACTTCCTAAAGATCAAAAAGCAGGTTGTAGTCGTAGGAGATATCAACATTGATTTCTTAAAACCAATCAGATCCCAAGAAATCGAAGCGTTCCTAGAGTCATTCAATATGGAAGCTATCGTTAGGGTCCCTACGCGCATCACAAGAAACACTGAGACCGCAATTGATCAATTCATTGTAGATAAACAGCTAATATATAAACGACCCGAAGTAATTAACAGTGGATTTTCAGATCACTTAGCACAAGTCGTGGACATAAGCGTAATGCCAAAAATAAAATCTAACAAAAATAACAGTAAAATAACATATAAAAGAAAGTTCAACAATTCTACCTGTCATATTTCCGTTACCTTTTAAGCAAAGAAAATTGGAGGGAAGTAGTTATACAAAAGGATGTTAACGTAGCTTGGAAATGTTTTATTGATACCTTTTGTTATTACCTTAATGTGGCATTTCCCGTTGTAAAATGTACAGTAACGGAAAAACCCAAACCTTGGATAACGAACGGCATAAGGATATCAAGTCAAAAATTAAGATTTCTAAACATGCAAAGGAAAATAAATAACCTATCAATAGATTCCGAAAGCTATTACAAGAAATATAATAAAATATATAAGAGGGTATTGAAAGCAGCAAAAAAACTACACAATGACAGAATTCTCAAACACACAGATAACAAACCAAAAGCGTTGTGGAATCTAGTACGTAATGAACTAAATATTAACAGAAACAAACAAATAGATAATCTCGAAATATGTCATAATGATACAGTCGTACAAGACCCCAGTTCAATAGCGGATATATTTAATAATCACTACGTTAATTTGTCACGAAAATATACAGACGATCCCCTAACATCTAGATTGAAAACAGTGCCTAATGGTTGCCACAATACTATGTTTTTACTCCCAATTAATGTTAGTGAAGTAACAAAAGTAGAGAGAAAAATGAAAAACACATTGTCATCAGGTATTTATGACATACCACCAAATATTATAAAGGATAACATTGAACTAATTTCGGATCCCTTAACCGCACTTATCAATCTGTAGTTTGCTGAAGGCATATTTCCGGATGCACTAAAAATAGCAAAAGTAAAGCCTATATATAAGAATGGAGACAAAAAAAATATAGAGAACTATAGACCTATATCACTCCTTCCTACCTTCTCAAAAATTGTCGAAATGACAATGAGTGTGCGTTTAACATGCTTCCTCCAAAGAAACAACTTGATTACAAATGACCAACATGGCTTCTTGAAAGGTAAATCAACAGAAACAGCTATCTATGATTTCATGGAGACAGTACGCGAAAATTTGGATAAGAAAAATAAATGTATAGGTGTTTTTCTTGATTTCTCTAAAGCATTTGATTTAGTACCACATACAGAATTACTCTCAAAACTACAGAACTATGGAATAAGAGGGATCGCCTATAATTGGTTTTGCACCTACTTACTAAACCGTAAGCAAACAGTGGAAATAACACATTATAACAAGAAAAATAACAAAATCTCTCAGCACCTATCAAAAAGGCGATCAATTTCCTGCGGAGTACCGCAAGGTTCAGTCTTAGGACCACTTTTATTCCTGATATATATTAACGATCTCCCCTATATGATTCATCCAACTAAAACCACACTGTACGCGGACGACACAAATATAATATTGAAAGCTAATAATCATGAAATAATCAAAGACAACTTGAATCAGACTATGTCAAAATTGACTAACTGGGTCAGAGTAAATGGACTAAAAGTTAATGGTGAAAAGACACAAATAATAAATTTCCACCACTCGCGTAACAAACACGCGCAACCAACAATGATTAGAATTGCAAACGAGGCAATAGAATTCGTAAAATCAACTAAGTTTTTGGGTCTATGGATACAAGAAAACCTATCCTGGGATAAGCACATATCAGAACTTAGCAAAAAACTAAACCGTGTTCAGTATGCAATTCTGGTTCTTAGAAATGTACTCAACGGGTCTACCTTAAGAATGATCTACTTCAGTTTATTTCAGCCGCACCTAATGTACGGCATTATATTTTGGGGCAATGCAAGCAAAGCCAATATCATATTTAAAATACAAAAGCGAGTTATTAGAATCATGACACGTGCTAAACCTAGAGAACATTGCAGGCCAATCTTTAAAAAGCTCTGTATACTTCCACTACCTTGCCAGTACATACTTAACATACTTGTATTTGTTAAGAAACACCTAGAAGTTACGCTTAATTTTGTAGGGGACCAACACAGTTACTCCACTAGAAATAAATACAAGTTCTCCTTAGTGGAACATCGTACTGTCTTGTACGAAAAGGGATGCAAATATACTGGTATTGTTTTATATAATAAACTTCCTAGCTATATAAAGACTCGAAACCCTCTTAATCAATTCAGAAAAGAACTACAGTCATTTCTACTATATCATTGTTTTTACTCCATAAAGGAGTACATGGAGTGTTAAGTATTTTTTTTTTTGAAACGTTGAATTATAAAGATATATGCAAAAAAAAAAAAAAAAAAAAACTGGAAATGTAACTATTGCAATGTATTAATTAGTAACAGAAGTGTTATACACTACAATTCCTGTATATATTATGTAATTATTCATTTATTTTAAATATTTTCTACATTCTTTTTTATGTCTTGTAGCATCCTAGTTTCTATTATATTTTTTCGTTCACCTATGTATAATTATCTGTTATAATTACTGACATGTTCTATACCATTGTACATAATTGTATGCTTATGGTCAACAGAATGAAATAAAATCTAATCTAATCTAATCAGTTTTCATGAGAGCTGCCACCTAGTATCAAGGAATTAAACAAAAGGTTACACGACGATGAGAAATTATAAAATAATCAACAGAAATCAAAGTAGTAATGTTGAGTGTCTCTTGTCAGGCAGAACAAAATATAAATGTAAATACACAAACAGATTTGAAGCATTTAAAAGATATTGATATTTTAAGTGGAAATGCAAGCAGTAAATAAAGGGGAAGATATAAACATGAGGATAGAGGAGGAAGAGAAGAAAGTGGTAGTGAAGCCAGGTGGAACTAGCTATAAGGGAAAAAAAATCGAGGGCGAGTGTTCCCCGGTAGCGGCAAGAAGCAAAAGGAAGATTGGATAGTCAGTGCCAAGGCAGAATTGCTGCACCTGGGTTACGAATTTACAATTGGAGTTGTTTAGCTCTGAGGAAAAAAACAGATAATTACATTAAATTAGTACTAGAAGGAAACACTAAAATGTTGGAGTGCAAACTTAGTAGATTAATTGAAAAAGAATCTATTGTTTATTGGCTAGAAGTGGTTTCACCAGAATTTGTATTACTGCATAACATGTATCAATTGCATCACACGATAATTGATGTTATTTTATAAATTGTAGATTTACGTTAAATACGATTATGTTAATTACGTTAGTTCAGATGCAATTAGTGTAGATCAAAGTAGGCAAAACTTTATCTTTGTACCAAAATATATGCAATTGTAGGGTAGTTTAAAAAGAGGTTTTCGACATCCAGTCGCAAGGGCGGTGGTTCGGCCGAAGGGGCCGTGTAAACAAACCACCTAGGCCCAAAGTAAGAGCCTAGGCTAGGGTTATCGAGTCACCGCGGCGAGCGTTGGAGATCCTTCTCCGTTCGCCTATCTGTTCGTTCAGCAAAATAATGAATGTAAGGAGACAATGTACCTGAAAGAGTTATTATATTAGCAGTAACAAAATAAAAAGGAATTGCAGCCATTTAGAACTTTAAGTTAAAGAGGCATTGGTCCTCAATTTATACTCATTATATCTTTTCTTCTCTACAGATATGGGTTACTTTGGAGGAAAAGTTAATAGAATTAGTTTAAAGACTACGGACTACTATTTGTAGTCAAGAGACTGATGTCATTGTTTACAATATGGCAGGCATCTTGTGAAATGTAAGGAAGTCAAAGAAAGTTATAATGTGAATATGTAGGATTATTACATAGTGATAATGTTTGGATTTGATAGGTAGATAATTGAAGAGCACCTTGAGTAATGATTGAACAGGATGATCTTTTGTACAGTATGGTATGTGATTTTTTGAGATGTAAGAAATATAATGTAAAGTTTCGATACTCAGAAGATGAAAGCTGTAATAAATATGTTACGGGGGTTCTGTTTCATATATCCCATCCTAGTCGCCAATGTTGTTAAATGAAAATATATCAGTTTTAGGTTAGTATTATTTATGTGATTTCATATATGTTCCAAGGTAACCAAAACGGATACTGAATTGTTATCCAACCATTCGATGGGATAGCACTGTACGATAATCATACGTTGTTGGTCTGCTACCATCAATATTGTTCATCTATACCACCATACATTTTATATACTGGGGTAGTATTTAAAATATTTCCATAATTTGTAGATACAATACATATTGTCAGAATATTCTATATACGTACTAGATCATCAAATAAAAGCACTGCATTGTCATAGATGTTCGCTCATCTTGTATTTTAAAGTAACTTAGCAATTAGTCACAGTCATAAGTATATTGCCATAATTTCTTCATAGTACTGTTGCTTCTATTCATATCTTCGAATATATTCAAATGCTGAATAAACAATTCCTCAAACCATATGAAGGGCACACGGAAAGAACAATGAAAGTCACATTTTTAAAGTTTTGAGTAAATTACAATTTCAGATTTCAAACGCTTTACTTAAATTTAACATTTAAAAAAAATATTTCAGTATTGAAATGTTGTAATTATTTGTCTTTAAATTGCAATCCAATAATTTCACCTCAAACTAGGTACTGTTATTAAATTTTCCAACAATGAACCTTAATGTAACTTTTTCCAACAATATAACAACCAAGCTCCTAAGAAACAAGGAAAGAGTAATCGAAGTCCAGAATAACAATTGAACAAAATTTAATAGTAATGAATTTATTAACAACAATGGTCTTGGTTGTGGTACACATATATTATAAAGGAAAGAAAAAAATACCACTACATTTAAAATGCATTTGGACTTTGGTTGTTCTTTCCTTTTACCAAGGTACTCTGATTGTTCTTCATAAGGATCCTATATTTTGACGTCTTTAGTAGAGTGGAGTATGAATTATATTTTCAAGTATAGACTTTTCAGAAAGGTAGTCCAGAACTTCCTTTACAACACCTCACCAAAATCTTACTTTTCGATTTTTGGTCTTCATTCATTCCATGTATTCTTCATATCAGTTGTAACGGGTCTTCGAGCTATCCCTAGTGATTCTATGCTAAGATTTATCACTAATGCTGCTCCGGCTTCTGGCGTGAGTTTCATCAGTATTTGGAACGTCAATCTAAATAATAAAATAAAAATTTATATATATGTTCAGTTGTTCATGTAGGAAATCCACCTGTTTGAATATTTACCCCGGGATGGATGGATGTAAGGATATGTTCAAGAGAAGGAACCAATAAGAGAAACAAAAGGAATCTAGTTAACCTATTTATTTCCAAGCCCGCCTATTTGAAGAAATTCTTGGAACTAATCTGGGCCGAAGCCCAGGTGATATAACACTGCTCTTCGTCTTATATATTCCAACTTTGGGAGCATTCGTTGGCTTCCACCGTGACAATATAATTCCGAACATTTGTTTTATTTTAAATAAAAGATATTTACAAGGATTATTACTACCAAAATTGCGTATAATATTTATATGAATGTGTGTAATATAAAAACGTCTTTCATATTTAGTCTTTAACTTAGAAAATAGTTCCAGCGCGAACATAATAAATATTCGTGCACTTGTGTGTTATTATTATTATTATATTTTTACATACGCACACGTGTATTCTAAAGACCTATAGTTTATGATAAAATATATTGTTGTCGAATCTTTGAATATACGAGGGATTCAAATATAATTAAAGATTTACATTTATTTTGTAGGGATAAAATAATAAAACTGTGCTAATTGCTGAGTTCCATGTCATAACAGAACCTGTTTTCTTTTAAGATAACGCTTTATTCAACAACGTTATGAACGGTCCCGGGGCTAACATACACTGTGTAGGTTACAATATGATATATAATTCAAACGTGTGTCATGCAATTCTTAATCGCAACAAACGTATTATTTTCATAATTATACGACCAGATCACTGAAGGCATCTCATATAGTGATATTTCAAAATTAGCTCACTTAAGCCCAGATGGTCATTTGTTTAATAAACACCAAACCAATGTTTCCGTAAACAAACTAATAATATTCTTAGCTCTAACACTGGTAACTAGGAACTTTGCTCAAAAATGTATGTAAACTTTCTCGTTAGTGATCATTTTACGTTTGCTGTGGCAAGTTTTTTTAAAAATATGATGCAAATTTTCGTTGCTATCTGAAAGGTTAGACAACTCATATTCTTACTGAAGTAATTCTTCACAGAACTTAAGTAACCAGATCTATTGTATTATTTCCTTTCTGCAGATCAACCCTAAACCGACTTTGAGCAGCGAACCAAAATAGGACCTTCAACAACTTAAATTCTTAATATAAATGGAATGTACGTGCCCTAAGTAAATAATGCATTGTTTACCCATAGTAGGCCTACTCTATCTGAATTGCTTGTCTATGAATGTCTTATTCCACTCGCTTCAGTGCAAATTGTGTTTGAAGTTTTTGTGATTCTAGAACACGTTTGAGGGTTTCACCAACGTTCCTTTAGAATTTAAAGAATCCTCAGTTAACGAACTTTTAAAGTTTAATAAATTTTAAAGCTCTTGAAGTTACTTAACGGTTCGTTAACGTGTAACGAAGATGGGAGAAATCCACAAAATGTATTTTGAAGCTCGTAAAGTTATTTAATGATTTGTTTATTCTTAAGAGTCGGCAGGAGTCAGGTGACCTTGACAAATCCAAGACCTCCTTCCTCCTTGGAGTTCGAAGTATCTCTTCCTTTTGGCAACAGATGGAGTTGTTGTCGAAATCCCCTCAAAACAAATGACACCCCCTCCTGTTCCTTCGACTTCCCCTGCCTGTGGTCAAAGTTGGCCAGCGCAGTAGGAGGTATGATTACGGCTGTAAATGGGATAGAAAAGTGAAATTCCGTTCTTTTGGGTAGAAGAGGAAAAGAACTGAAGAAAGAAAGAAAAAGCGAAAATAAGATAAACCAATTTGATATCAGCCGCCAGCCCCGTGTCTCTATTCACTCAAATATCTAATTGCACAGAGGTCACCAACAAGAAAATTCCAAAAACACTTGCAACTGAAAAGTAGAAAACCCAAGCAAATATCTGAAATGCATTGACAATGTGATTCTTTTGTTGGCGGAATGTCTCCTTATTTTCTTTTTAATATATTACCACCAGGTTTACTCTCTCTCTCGGCTTCACCACATTCGATTGTTCCTGGGTTCGATATCAGTGGCCGACCATCCTGACCTGACTGATGTTTTTCCTGTCATAACAGAAAAGTGCTGCGATAGTACCTTCAACCATGGGCGCCGGCTCGTATCGACAAGAGGGGGCATATGCCCTCCTTGGCGTTGGCTTTTTATTTGGCGAAATAGACCACTTCATTAACAATAGAATTAAATGAAGCGTCGCCTTCTTTAGGAAGGCACAAGAACGTAACAGATGTTTATTTGTTTCATACATTAAATAAGTGTTCGTATATTTAGTGGGTGCACATCAAGATAAATACGTAGCCATCGGGCAAAAGCTTTGCTACTTTCTTGGGCAAGTGACTATATATTTCAGTTATCTTAAAGAAATTCCCGTGTCATTCATTTACGCACCAATTTTCCTCGTCTTGACTGATTGTTTGGAGAATAAAAGGATTGTTTGAAGGAACTTTGTAACGTATTTTCTATGAAGTAGTTTAAATTAGTTAATAGAAAATGGCGTTTTATTGTGTTCATTCTTTTAGGTGTCTGACTATACTTTTTCTCTTTAGACACAAGTATTCGACAAAACATTCGAACACCTCTGAAATTAATACTCTGCCATTATTAATCATGTGTTGGGACACCGTTTCCACTTAGCACAGCTTCTGTTCTCCGCGGTATGCATGTATATAAAACCTGAACATTCCCCAGACGAATATACAGCGATGTAAAACTAAATTTTTAGGTGAGTATACGCTTCACTCGTTGTAACGAAACCTTTCGCTTACTATACCATATAGCTGCGTATTTCATAAAGTTTAGATGGATGTGATGCCTAAAACAATGAGGTGGGTATACGTCGTATGCCCGCGTACTAGTGACGTATTTAGGGATGTCCGGACAATCCCCCACCAAAACTAATAGATTTAGGCAAAATTAGTATAATTTTAGGCTTAATTATATATATTTAAAATACATTTCTAGCCCAGACACACTTTGGATTTCCCCGGAAGCCCGTAGACCCCTCCCATGACCAACTTCTGGATACGTGTCTGCCCACGTATACGCTCCATTACATCCCTGGGAATATTATGCCATTCTTGCAGCAGAACGTCCACCAAATTGCTACAAGGATACAGAAGACGGGAATCTTGCTCACACTCGTTGCTCTAAGGGCCACATGCACAGTCGTTCCGCGGTCTACCCACGGAAAGCCTGAGAGACCCTTGAGCATTTTGTGTTGCACAGTCATCCCGTGGGACTGAAAGAGACCCGCGGCCTCCACGCGACATCAGGAATTTGTCGCGGGAGGATCGAACCACCCTTGGCTGTCCCGTGCGTGATGTGTGTATCTACACCTCGTAATTTTATTTCTGTATTTTTCGAAATATATTGTATTTTAGCCATGAGTGTTGCTTTAACAGTAGACAAGAAAGTGGCACAAGTAATTTACAAAACATTACGTTTACGATCAGACCATTTATGTTAATTATTTTATAATTTAAAAAAATCTGCAGTGTTGACGTGCTGTCGTTATAACATTATTATAGTCTATGGTGCTGCTCACTAGATGGTAGGGAGAAGGATAGGTTCAATTCACAAGCCTTAGCTGAAAAGGTTTTTCTAAAAGTAAGCGTAGTTTATCGAACGGATCCATAATTTGGTTAGAAAAGAAAATGACTTTTTGGTGCATGTATTATAACATTAATTCGCAGCATGTTAACGTAAATAGCAGATCGTGCAGAGTAGTGTATTGGCTTAGCTTTCATAGGTCTTTGAGTGCCGCACATATCACATCTCGCAAGTAGTCATACCGATGAACTTTGCTTTATTTAAAATAATAATAATATTTCTCCATGGAACAAATGGGTTAACTTCCAAAGTTGGTGGTCAATTTCTAGTAAAATTTACAGGGAAGAAATGGATAATTTGCTCGTTTGTGTAGCTGATAATATATAAGAAAAGCGAAAGTTGAGTTAATTTTATTATATAAAATGTGATAAACATGGAACTATTTGGGAAGCGGAGGGAACCACTTGCCGGAAGGTTACCGCATGATTGGATTGTGGGCAAGTTACGAGCATTCATATTTTGAACATGGCTACAGGTGTAGAGGGACATTACCCAGGATGTGATTTAACACCATTGCAGTTTGTGAAACTATACGACTATAATGAAGAAAATCTTTTGAAACCGTGTGAAAGTCATGGTTTAATAAATCTAAAAACAAACTGCAGGTAGTGTGGTAAGCTTCGTTCAGCCGAAAAGAACTGTAACGTATATGTGAACAAAAAGTTTAAAGATACCTAACTTTACCTAACCTCCACGTTCCCATGGTCAGTAATTGAGGAGAATCTACGAAAACGCAAGAAGGCAATTATTAATAATAAATATGAACATATGAAAATATATTTTGATAATATACATGCCCGCACCAAACCTTACCTAACCTCCACGTTCCCATTGTCACTAATTTAAGATAATGTACGAAAAATGCAAGAAAGCAATTATTAATAATAAATGTAAACATCCTCACCCTGCGCGATAACCGAATGAAACAGAAAACCAGTGAACTGGATTTAAAAAATGATGATTTTTAAATTTTTATAGCTTTCATCAGGCTTTTAGCCGAAAACCAGACGGACGACCAACTTCGGAAGTAATGCCAAACAAATTTCACGTTGTGCTCATAGTTTAGAACTTGAGAAAGGAGGAAAATGTTCGCTTGAAATTAAACATACATTACGCTAGCTTTTCACAATTTGGGTGAACAGCCAATTGAAACACGCGTTTTATTGCGTGTTCTACATACTACGTAATAAAACACGTGCTTCAATTGGCTACTCATCCAAATCACACGCAAAGCAAGCTAGCATGTAAATCAGTCCTTAGCAAGGATTCTGCCAGACTCCCCAACCCCTACAAATCGTCGAGCACCCCCCCAATTTTATTATCTTTGTAGTTAAAAGTCAAAAATATTTACATTCCTAGCTTTGGCTTTACGTTACACAAACTGAAAATCCTCCCCTAATTTTAGCAATTTCAAACATGTCATAAACTTAAGTCAACGTCCCGACTTTTTCAAATGTAATAGTGTAGTTTCCTGGACTTTCTATCCTGGTACCGTCATTAATAGCGGGCAAACAAAGCCCTGTTAACAAAATGCCAAATTAGGATATTTAGGTAATGCTCCATTTTAGTAACTTTACAACCTTTTTACTCTTAATTTTTCCATGTAATTTCATTCTCTTTTAGCTTAATTCAATTTGCTACGGTAGGCCTAGGTTCGGTTAGGTTTACTCAGATATGAAAGCGTAAAAAGACCATAAACTGATTATGGTGGAGCAATTTCCGATATTATTTTTTCAATATGCTTCCTAAGAGCATGGTTAATACAATTGCAATGCTCTTTCTGTTATATAAAATGTTCCATTTATTCTCTGATTTCTCCTAACATACATTTTCGTGATTTATTTTTTTAACGCTTTCAAATAATTTCCCATGATTACGTATTTCTTTCTCTCTCCTTTTTTTTCTTTACAAATTTTGATACCAATGCCTAATTAATGATCAATATATTTTTTATTTTCTGATAACATGAGAGAAAAGCTTATTGTCACTTCTTCGTTAGAGTTATATTCTTCAGTTATTTTCCACCACACATCGCCTAATTCTTTTTATTAGATGCTGTATTGGTAACTTTACATTCCCTTTGTCCTTATATTTTTCCTGTATTTAGACAAATAAGCCCCTCTTTTTACGTATACGAAATCACTTTGGGCTTGCAAGTTTCTAACGTTCTCTCTTCTCGCTAGAAACAATCAAATAAATGACAAAACTATCGAACGCAACGTGATCGTCTACTTCTTCCATTATTTTTCTAGCCTCGCTAGCAAGCCCGCGGCTCAACCGTCACCGCGGGATTCCATCGTAAAGCACTATGCAATAGCAACACAAAGTGATCCCTTCGGCAGACCGCGGGGACGGGGCATCCACGGGGCAGCTGCCGGTCTGACTGTGCATATGGCCCTTAAACTGGAGAGAGTTGTTCAATAAGTCTGGAGATTGAGCTACTCAGAAAAGATGTTGTAATTCGTCGTCGTGCTCCTCTAACCACGCTTGCACTGACCAGGCCCTGTGAAACAGTGGATGATCATTCTGGAAATAGAGTTTTATACAGAAACTTAGAGTTTTATACAGAATTAGTATAATTTTAGGCGTAATTATATATATATTACTCGTATATATTTAATATAATGTCATATTCACACACACTTTGGACCAGTCCCCGGAAATCCGTGGATCACTTCCAAAACTAACTTCAAGATACGTGTCTGGATGGAACATGTGGGGAAAAAGGAGTCACTAATGTAATAGCGCGGAAAATTGCCGCTTAGCATCAGTAACTAGATTGTCAGAAATTACTGTGCAGCTAGGATAATTGCATATATAAGTGAATAAAAACGTGTAATGCAAAAATAGTGTCTAAATACGCCAGTATTAATATATAGAAAGCGTTAATCTACAGTTATATAATATAAAATCTAATATCTGTGTGTTTGAAAACGATACAAAACTACTGCGCGCATTGATTTTCGCCGAATTTGCATCGTGTTCCTTGGGTCTAGGCGAAGTACAAAGAGGCATTTTAGGTCATCGGAAGGTAATTTAATTAATAAAAGCAGTATTTTCGTTGTTCATAACAATGAAATAACCCACATAGTCAGTGTTTGATTTGTACAATTTGCAGATGGGGAAAGAATGAGTGAGATATGTATTATACGGTATTTTGGGATCGTGCAAAATTCCAGGCCAAAGATCTGTAAACAGAGCCAGGGATGATTTTTGCAGAGAAGGGGAAATTCCAACCATCCCTCGATACAAATCGAACATTGCACATGCCACAATATACGTACGGTCTGCTCAAAATCCTAAATTCCTGATATCACATTTCAGATCTTATCCGCTCCAAGAATATTCTTAGAATATTCTCAGAATATCCTCAAAGAATAATAGTTCTCGACATATTCGTCACGAAGAACGGTAGTTCTTCGAGTGACGCTAAGAAAGGAGTCAGTTAGCGGCACTCATATATATACAGCTAATTTCGGATCTAGAGAACTAAAAGTCCGATTTGATGCTTGAACTTGCATTTGAAAGCGCTTTGCCATACTAAGACACAGAAGAAAAAATGGGTCGGTAGGACCTCCTTGGGGTGGTTCGAAAATAATCATAATTTCACATTTCTGGTGATAGCACTGACCCCAGACCATATAGGCGGCCGAAATTCCGGAATCATAATCTACCCTTCAATACCTTTCAAACGGTGTATCATACGTCCAAATCGGTGAAGGGCTTCAAAAGCTATGACTATTTATCCCAACCACAGAATTTTCACAAATGATAGGAAAAGGCCTCGGTCATTCTGGCTGTCTTTTTGCTTTAGCAAAAACTGGTTGATACCAGGGGGTTTTGTGGGGTCAATTGAGGGTCTCGTAGAGACAAATTAATGCTTATTATTTTTATGAGTTACCGTTTTCAAGACACGGATCCTACCATGGTCCAAAATCGACCTTTTGTATGAAGACTATGCACTTTCTTCTAAATATGCAACCTTACAAAATAAATGATATCAGTACAAGAACCTCTTCGAGGTAAAGGGAAGAGTGACGCAATAATTCTACTCACAAAAGTAGTAATATACATTTTGCGAGTGACTTTCTTTGTGTCACTATGGGGGAAGGGAGGATACAAGATCTCTTAATGTTATTAATTTTATTACAAAGGAAACAATTTCGCCATAGTGACACAAAGAAATTCACTCGCAAAATGGATATCACTTCTTTTGTGAGTAGAGTTCTTGCGTCACTCTTCCCTTTACCCCGAAGGGGTTCTTGTACTGATAGAATATACTTGTGATATCCCCAGGAATATCCTTAGGATATGCGCTCATTCCAGACATTCAGATATTCGTTGAATATTCTACACATATACCAAGAATATCGTAGAATATCTTTGGGATATTCCAATATCACCACGAGGATATTTGTAGCATATGCCTAGAATGTACCTGTGTTATATGGGAAATACACTGTTTCCATTTTAAGTTAAAACAACAATCAGAAATAAATAAATCGTTTAGATTTTTAAATTCAAATTTGGATTAATGTAAATTAAGAATATTTAGATTTAATGTTTTAAAAAGATTATGTGATGTTAATAATTTAATGTTGTAAATGTAGTTGCAGTAGCATTAGTAGTTGTAGTAACAGTGGGAGTTGTAATATTGGTAGTAGTAGTGGTTGTAGTATTAGTTTTAGCACTAATTGTAGTAGTAGTAATACGACTATTAGTGTTGCTAACGTATTTTACCCACCGTGCACCAGCGAGCAGGCATATCGGCTAGTAGCTTATATTTCATTGTTGCAATATGGCGCCATTGCGCCATTCCAATACCTGGTAAATTATGTGGAATTTTTGCGTGTATAAGTGTTATATACAGTGTATATATAAAATCGCAACCATATTCGATAATATCCCCGGATAATATGAATTGTAGCTTTGATACAAACTATGCAATGGACTAAGCAGCTTTTCGCTTGCGTTACCACCGTCAGCAGTTTCAAAGAGGTCATAAATTTTGCCATTCCTCGTCTTTGAAGTTCCCCTTGTTTACGATGATTTCCTTCCTTCCCGCCTCTGTTAAAAAGTTTAAAGCATGTTTTCAAAAGAACCGGCTCACGCAGTGAAGGAAAGTGAGATGAGGAGTGACCATAGTGGCATCTGGCAGGTAAGTGGCTAACTACGTGAATACGAGAAAAACTAAATCTCTGATTTCTGTCGATTCAATTATGAAGGATATTGTGTAATGAATATATTTGGAAACAGAGAAAAATAGAAGAATAGCGCAAAAATATAAAGATAGTACTCCATTCTCAAAAAAAGTCCGAAGCTTTTAGCTCTTTTCCTTAATGAAATGAAACGGTAAATGTTTTCCTCTAATTTTGATAATTTTCTTATGGGAATTTAGATTATAATTATTCGTATTTATAAGAATAGAATACCACGTACAGAGTTCAAATTGTATTTTCAAAATGAGATGAAGCATATTGATGGCACTATTCAGTAATTTTTGCGAAAGAACGGAATGAAACCATGATTTGCCTAAGAAATGTGTGAGAATCCATGTTAAATTGAACACCAATTTTCCGGCCGCTGCAGTCAACTCCATCTTCTTCTTAAGAGGGCTCCTCGCTCCAGTCCCCCGATTTTTAACGTTTCGCAAAATATTTCAAAAACTAAGAGTACTTTCAAAAATATAAATTCATAGCGCACTAGAACTAAAAAATTACTATGAAATGTAATGGGCAGCTATCTCGAAATCTTGTCGATTGATGAGTGCTGAGACTTCAATTAAATAATGACGTCATAATCTTTGAAAACGTATCACTTGTGAATGGATACGATCTCGAGATCACTGTCCATTGCATTCTATAGTAATTCGTAAGTTCTAATGCGGTATGAATTTAAATTTTTGATAATACTCTTAGTTCTTGAAATACTTTGAAAAATGTTAAAAATGGGAGGGTTGGAGCGAGGAACCCCCTTAATGAAGATTGGTGAAATCCACTGTTGTAGTATTTTAGGAGTTTTCGCGTGGTTACTAGCGAATATACCTTGTAGGTGACTTAAAGTTGACAATGCAATCACATTTCGATGATCACATGCCAATCGAACAATGAAGGTACGAGGTACTAAATCAAAGTATATAGTACAATCCGTTAAATCACTTCTGGCAAATTTTACAGATCAATATAACTGGAAAAATTTAAAACTTTTTAAAGACATACTTTTCTTAAACAATTCGTACTAAAAATTAAAAAAAAATATTTTTATGCATGAGTAGAAAGAAAAGCATGAGGCGCTCTCTCAAATCGTCACTTTATAAATTCTTCAATTGACGTGCCCCATGTTTTCTTTTTAGTTATGCATAAAACTTTTTAGTACAGATTGTTTAAGAAAAGTATGTCTTTAAAATATACATTTTATTATTATTTTTCAAGTTATTTCAGTGTTGGGATACCTGTTCTCAAGCTAGTATTTATTTTAGGATAAAGAAGTTCAAATTTAAAAAAGTTAAAAATATGCTTTTAATATATATATATATGAAAGTAACAATGGAATATTGTATTGTCACTATGCAAATTTTCATCAGTGTATAAAGTCGGGAAATAAGTTAAAATAACGTTCCAAGATTTGAGAACACCACGAACCAGGTTCGTAACGATCCCAAAACCTTAGGGAGACGAGTCGATATATCAAGCAGATTCCTTTGCAGAACGCCTCTAATTTAAAAAATGCATGGTTGCATAACAAACAGGAGTAAAATACATATATTTCAGCGAATTTGCTGTACGTTTTATCAGTAAAAGGGACTGTCATTGCCCGGTTAGATGCTAGTGATTAGCCTACATTTATCAACTGTACTCATACGGAAGGTCGTCTGATTCGCGCTTATTTCTATTCACATTTACTCCAGAGAATGTCTGGGAATCCCTACTTCCTTGCACATCTGTTACATAATTTTGGAATATATAGTTCTGGCTAGAGCAGGTCTCAAGTTCAGGGGCGTAACTAAGGGCGCGGGGCTCTCCCGCAGCAGCATGGAGTGGGGCCCCTTCTCCATGTTTCTATTGAAAAGACAATACGAAGCACTGGTCGATTATTACAACTTTTAGGGAAAATTTGCTGATGCTACAAGAAGTCGCAGACATACATATAGATACAAACACCTACTAGCAAATTGATTATTTCAACTCTATATTATTATATTCTTAACTGTACTTTTCGCATTAGAGCGTATACGGAGATTATTTCCTATGTACAGACAACAGACACAATTACGGACGACTGGTGATCATATAGATACATTTACAATGGCTTGTGAAATTCATCACTATAAATAGGAAACCACGACTTACAGTGCTAAAATAAAAGTCATACCTATGTAGTTAACATAGAAAACGTTTATTTTGGTCATACAAATAGGAATTATACATATATAGGGGTGGCGGTGGCTATATATCAATATGTGCTTGATAAATTCGGCCATTTCTTACTTGGAAGAGACACCAAACTATTTTGCGCCTCGCTGGTTTGTGCCTGGTTTGTTACTGTTAGGTTTGTTTTCTTCAGCAGTTGGAAACTACAGTTACTTCTGATGCGAAAAATGGAATTTAAGCCCTTGTACTTCCAAATAATGAAAGAACTATTAATTCACTTCCTAAATCCAATTTTTCGTATCAGAAGTAACTGTTTCCTATTCCTGAAGCAAGCAGGTCGAACTTTAAGTAACCTGCCCGAATAGTGATTTGAAATAGTTTGGTATCACTTCCACGTAAGGAGAAATCCAGTTCCCAATGATTCATCCACTGCAACCTTGACACTTCTCTACGAGATTCCTTCTCCTAGATTTCATCACATCCACCTCCAGCTGGAAAAGCAGACAGAATTTCGTCACTTTCATCTAGACAACATGGATTCATTCTTCTAGCAACTTCTCCAGGGATGACTTCATCCAGCGATGCTTCGTCCTCCCAAGTGTACACCCCCACCCACATCCTCTACAACGACTTATCTACTGAACCCCCCCCCCCAACCCCCCCCCCTCCCCCCCCCCCCTCCAGTTAACTAGTCATAAACGATTCCCCATAATCGACAAATTCACCGAACACTTCGAGTGTAGTGTACATCATCCACAGTCTTAGTCCATAGACGCTCTTTAACTATGAACAAACCATACGAGTGTACATCTATTTCTTCGTCCACTTCCAGTGACGTCACACCCTTGTTTTGTCATACGTTCAGCGACAGTTTGAAGAGAACTTTCAAGAACTTCAACGATTTTACCAATTCCGTTCTCTCCAAACACAACACTAAGAATTTATGATTGACGAAATTATATCAATTATTAATTATATTTTGATTTTATTGGACAATTATTTTCACCAACAATGAACAGTTTCAACAAAAAAAAAACATTTTCTAATTTTCATTCACTTTACTACTGTCAATATTTAAAGGACAATATATTTAAAGGACAATATTTTACCCACATTTTGATCTTATTCTAGATTCCTTCCAAATAGGAATCCTTATGTTATTGAGTATATCCTTGTGTACCTCCAATGTATTTTTTTCTCATTCTGATGTATGATTTGTTTTGTACATTCTTTGTGTATAATCCTAATGTATTTTATGTATTCTTTGTTACTTTTACAGCATATTTTTGAAACTTCCACAACTACTTTTAGCAGCTGCTGAAGTTTCAAATTCGGAGCTGGTGTAGTGTTATATGCTCAGGTTTTAATATTTTAAAATTTCATTTTTTTAAGAGTTTTGACCAACAGTGTAGATATCTTTTATACAAGTTTATAAGATTTCAATTGTATTAGATTTAAGTTTTATTACGAGTATGAATCATGACAATAGATTTTGCATCAAGGTCCAAAGAATACTTATGTAACATAGGAACGTGCCAGACGTGACAGTAACACCATTTCCGTTCTCAAATTATATTTCTAAATTATGAACAATTCGTATGACATCAGATCTAACCTTGACTCACAAGAACATTGAAATCCAATATAAACTCCCACGCGATTCCAGACATCATGGACACCTAATAACGTCAATAACAGGAAATGTTTCAGACTTAACCTTCAATTTACATCCTCTCAGAAGATGAGCTAATACAGCCTTGACTAAAGTGAAAATGTCACACGAGAACACAAAATCTTAATTCTTTCTTTTTCGTAAACAGCCATATAAAAACTAAGTGTAAATCAACGATCGAGACCAGTCTCTATCACTCACTCATCAACTACAACTCATTCGTCAAACTTGCGACAACAGAGACTGTCAGAAGAACTTATAGTTTTGACGCCAAGAGAGAAGACATCTTTAACTAAAATTAATTCTTCATCTTAGATCTGGACTTAGAAAAGAACGTAAAGGTTTAAACACGTTTAAACCAAACTTATCGAACAGTGACAGTTAATTACCAAGTGCATCTTCATAACCTAAATTCAACTTAGAAAATCACAGGTACGTTGCCAGCTCTAGAAAATTGTATAAAATGGTATTATATTAGTTTTGGTTAAAGATGGTACTTGGAGCCTTGACTTGCTTTGCTTTGCTTAACTTAACTTAACTTTTATAACGTAATTTAGATTTAATATTTTGTTTTTTGTTTTATCTTGCTCTAGCCTAAATTTGTGTTTTAACTACAATTGAAATCATGATTCATACGCCGTACCAAATTCATATAGATTCTTGTTAATGTTTAGTTTTAAGAATGTAACTCCTTCAGACATGTCCAGAAATAAATGTATATTAAGTGTCTATCAGAATTTCACATAAACTCCCATGTCCTTTAGAAAAGGCGACAGCCGCCTTGTGTTAAGGCACCATTCGCGTTAAGAACTTTTCCCGTGAAGAGTGATGTATTTAGTTATAATTTAACCTCTCGCATTAATCTTTTCAACCCCCGAAGCGAGGCCGTTATCATGGTGTTCGGCTTCATCTGAGAATTACCATTAGACCGACCCAGGGCTGTATCATGGTTTTATTTCGCTTTTATTTTCCTTTTGAACGCACCACTCAAATATTTTCGTTTCTCCGACATTATTCTCGCTAACGTTCATGTGTGCTAAAGTGTACAACGGTAAATAGCTTTGAAACAGTGTTGCCATGCGCACTTTTGGGTAAGTACTAGTTAAACGTGTAAAATTAACCAAGCTTTTCTTAAAGAAAAAGGAACTAATGTATTGAATCTACATGTAATTTATAATGTCAGCAACATTAATAATATTTATTGTGTTTCTTCAGGTGGTACTGGCGACTAACTACTTTATTTTATGTTCAAAACAACTTATTGAACTTTATTCACTTTACGATTTGGGGGCCCCCTCCTCGATGGCCTATACTTTTTTTCTCTTATTTTCATATCATCAATTTTGTGAGGTAGGTACGTCGGTGCTGTTTTCCAACACTCTGTATATTCTGAAAATTCTTACGTGTTGGTGCCAATAGTGAACATGCAGGGCTAGGTGATCTGTATCCTCGGGACCGTTGGTGATGGGTGTGTAGCGTTCTGGGAGGGCGCTGGCCTCGGCCAGGGGGCTACTGACCCCCCAAATTTTTGAGGGGTGGCCATCCCCCTTTTACCCCCTTTACCCCTCCCCCTTTTACTCCCCCCCGTTTTCACTCCCCCCTTCTTATTTCCCACGTTGGTCCCCCTCCCTGAGGTCGGTGCCCGACCGGGTGCTGCGCTCCCTGGCCTGTGGTTCCGGGGGTGCGGTGATTTATTTCCTGTAAGTGTAAAGACAGCTTGACTGTACTGTGTCTTAGTGATTATTCGTAGCGTAATCGAACATGGCGAGAAAGTGCGACCTAGCGGATTTTACGCGTTCGGGCCTTGAAAGACTAGAGAACGAATGGCTCTCAGAAAAAGGGGACCCGCGAGACCAAGCGAAAAACCCGTTCCAGATTAAATTCCAAGAGAAGATCAAGAAAAAAGAAATAAATCCGGGAAAACCCAGATCAAACAAAGAAGACAAAGATCTTAAACAAACCATTATAGATGAAGTATACGCCGACTGGGAAAAGATACAGAAGGATAAGGAGAGAGATGCAACACCCAGATCGCTCAGAAGTATAAGAAAAGGGCCCACTGACCGTGACGAAGAGGAAGGACATACTTCAAGGCCAGGAACACCGATAGCTCAGGATGAAAAAACAAAAAGAAAACGAGAACCAGAGATGGAAGAGGAAGAAGCAAAAAGAAAAAAAGAGGAAAAAGACATGGAAGAACTTAAAATAAAGATAGCATTTATGGAGGGAAGAGTAATGGAATTGGAAAGAAACCAGGCCAAATTGGAAAGAGAAAATGACAGACTAAGACAATGCGAAATAAAACTTGCACAAATGACAACGAAGCTAGAAGAAAGGGAAGCGGAACTCCAGAAGGAGGAAACTGCGAATGTCAGACTGAGAGATGAAGCAGTCCAAGGAAGTCTGGTTGTCAACGAACTGGAATTCCGAAACAGACAACTAGAAGAGAATAAGCAGAAACTGGAAAACAAAATGGCTCAAATGGAGGAGGAAATTAAAAACTTGTACAAAGAAAACGGAAGTCTAAAAGCACAAAAAGATCAAAGTGCTACACAAACGCCAACAGCTAGCTTTGCCGAAATACTAAAAAAAGATGCGGCGAAAGTACCAGAAAAAACAAAACTAATAGAAACAAACAAAAGGAACACAAGACCAACAATCATCATCAAACCGAAAGAAGGCGAAAGCACAAAAGACGCAAGAATGAGACTAACCAGAACAATAAATAGGCAGGATCGCATAAATTTCCAAATTATACAAGCAAAGTCAGCACTAATTCTACAAATGGCGACACCATCAGATGAGGAGAAAATAAGACAGCACCAGGGAATGAAAGAACAATTTGACCTAACAAACAGAAGCACTAAGCGGAACCCATTGATGATAGCCTATAATATCCCATCAGAGTTAAAAGAAAAGGATGTGATAGAAGAACTGATAGAAAGAAACTTATACGAATTGACTGACGAGCAGAAACAACTTATTAAGCCACGATTTAAGACTGGCCCGAAGAACCAGGACCGATACCACCTGGTCTTCGAGACACCCAGACAGGTAAGAGAACATATATTGCGAAACCCTAGAGTATACATAGGGTACGAGGCCACAAATGTGAAGAACTTCCTGGTAGTGACTACTTGCCTAAATTGCCACGATTACGGCCATCTCGCTGCACACTGCAGGAATGACACATGTTGTGGAAATTGTGGGGAAAAAAGCCACAAGAAAACCGACTGTAAAGCCAAGGAACAAAAAGTCTGCATACCATGTAGGATGAGGAAGAAGCTGTGTGGGGCCAAAAACCAACAGGAATGCCCTCAATATAAACTGGCTTTACAAAGAGTAATAGATAGGTTCGATTATGGACAATAATCCAAATTCGACCCATGATCAGGAACAAAAATCCACAAAAAGAAAGAACCCCCCATGCAGAATAAGAAGGAGTAGGAACAGACTCATACAATTCAATAAAACCAAGAAGTTGGAGATAGTTAAAAAATGGATAAACGAAGGAACATCAACCAAAATAGACAACTTCCTCATAATCAAGAATGGATACGTCGATATGCAGCATGAAGAACAAATAATTATGCACTATATAAACCCGGACTTGACAACTTTCCCGAGAGGTTTTGCACAGCTTGTGGCTCTCACACATGACGAATATGAAATCGAAGAATTGGAACACTATAACATTACACAAGAAAACGATAAAGAACTCAATATCTATTTGTCAAAAAATAGATATAACAGCAAATTTATGAATATTAAGTCATCAAGAGAGACATTCCTAGAAGACCTTGAAACAACCATGAACTTAATGGCAGGGATAAACGAATTAGGAAGAGTAAAAATCACGATCCCGGCAGTAGGTATGGGTCTATGGAGAAAAGACCCCCAGGAGGTATTACTTATACTTAAAAAATGGGAGAAAAATATTAAGAACGTAGGCTTCGAGATGGTGGTGCAAGATAAGAAACTGTTTGAAGACATACAAAGAATATGGAACACAATCAGAGATGAAAGTGAGAGTGACTGGTCGAACTCCGAGTCGGAGAAGGAGGAGGAGAGAGACCTCATGGCGAAAGAAAAACAAGACCAAGAGCTTGAGAATAGAGACGTTGCAAATTGCCACGATAAAAATCATCTGAAGAAAAAGAGGAGAGGATGGAAATCCTGGATACCTAGATTTCACAAAAGAAAGACAAATAAGGAAACTCCAAAAGAAAACAAGATAGAACTAGAAACCACAAAAGAGAACAACTGCGAAGGAACTGATGAAGGATCAGCTGAAGAAGACGAACCGGAGGATGGGAATAACCCTAACATACTTTATGATAATCTAAATAAGGCCTACATACTTTCAAGACTAGAGGAACCCCAAATGCTCGTAGCAGCACTAAGAACCATTGTTAGAAATATCCATAGCAATGGGAAAAGTATTACCTTCCCGGTGATTGACGAGGTGGACAGGATTCATCTGCGAGCAAACGGAATTACCTCAGATCCGCAAGAACTATGGAAGCTGGTGATTAGAGTCTTTCAAAGAAGAGATGAGTGCTTTCAACTTAACAATGTATACCGTCAATTTGTGATGGCATATGGACGAGTTATTTTCGAACCGACACTCAAATTTCCAGCATGCTATATCCACTTGAGAAATCCATAAAATGTTCAAATTTGTCCAAGTCAATCTAGACAGATCCAAGCTAGCCACACACGAACTTAGGCTATACTGTGACAAGGAGAAAGTGGATGTAGCGTGTGTCCAAGAACCTTATACCAATAAGGGCAAAATGACGGGAATGAGAACAGATGACAGAATACTAATACCAGATGATCCAAATCCAATGGTGGCTGTGATTATCTTTAACAAGAAAATAGATGTACTAGTAGATTCTAAAAACACTTGCAGGTGGATCCAGGCGCTGAGCATGGGCCTGGGAGGTGACAAAATAACACTTGTAAATATATACAGCCAATTCTCTATGCCAGCTGATATCTTTGTACATAAACTTGAACGAATTTTGGAGGGGTTTTATAGGGGAAATGTAATGATTTTGGGAGACATAAACGCTAAATCACCGCTTTGGCACTGCCCTGAAACGGACGAAAAAGGAGAAAAATACGAGGATATAATAAATATATATCAACTAGTTGTCCAAAACAAGGCAGACCAACCGCCAACTTTTCAGGGAAGAGCTGGGGCGGCAAGTAACATAGATGTGACTTTGACAAGGGGCAACCTGAACACATACATAAATGGATGGAAAGTAATGGAAGATGTTACCACGAGCCAGCACAGCGTCATTGCCTTCAATATGGATCTAGCGAACAAAGATGATAGACAATTTAACGAAGAACCAAAGAAAACTAACTATAATGTAAAAAAACTAAACTTCAAAAAATTAACAGAGAAATTAAAACTACCACAAATTGAAGAAAATGCTGACCTAGAGGACTTGGCAAAAGAGATAGAAAAAGAAACTATTGAAGCAGTAATGAAAACGGCACCGACACCAGGAAATAACAACAACCGCAAATTGCTCTGGACTCGGAGTTTGGATAGATTAAAGAGAAAAATGAAAGCAAGCAGAAAAAGCTACCGAGCAGCTGGAGACCACGAACTGAGAAGAATAAGACTTAACAACTATAGACAAATAAAGCAAAAATTCGAAAAAGAATTATACGAAACCAAAAAGAAAACTTGGACTAAGTTTGTGGATGAAAACCTATGTAAGGATATCTGGGGTATGCCTTACAAGATCGTAATGCAGAAAATAAAAACTAAAGGGATATTACATACATTAAAGAAAGAAGATGACACATATACAAAAAACTGGCGTGAAACAATGGAACTATTAGTCACAAAACTATTCCCGGATGACCAAGTAGAAGACGATAATGATGAAAATAAAAGAACAAGACAAGAGGCAACACACACCCCTTATGAAAATAACAACCAAGAGATGCCATGGATAACCAATGAAGAAGTAGCAGCTGCGATAAAGACCCTAAAACCACACAAAGCTCCGGGCCCGGACCAAATTAGGAACGAGATTTATAAAGAGATACCAGAATACTGGTCTCCGTACATGTCGAGACTATTCAACGAATGCCTGAAGCAGGGAAAATTCCCAAAAGCATGGAAAACTGCAAACCTCGTTGTATTGTTAAAAGGAGAAGATAAACCAAAAACTAGCCCGAAGTCCTACCGACCAATCTGTCTGCTAAACGTAATTAGCAAAATCTTTGAAAAATTATTGATAACAAGAATAAATGTAAAAAGAGTAAACCTTAAGCAGTGCAGATTACAGTATGGATTCCGTCGTGGCAAATCGACAGAGGACGCAATCAACGAGGTTTGCGGTAGCATAAATAATCTCAAAAATGATAACTGTAAATATGTTTTAACAATATTCTTCGACATAGCGGGGGCCTTTGATAACGTATGGTGGCCCTCGGTGCTAAAAGTACTCAAAAATCTAAATATACATCCTGCAATATGGAAAGTTGTGAAAGACTATTTCAAAGACAGAAAGATTCAGATTGAAACGGCCGATGGCGTAGTGCAGAAGACACCAACAAAGGGTTGTCCGCAGGGCTCTGTGCTCGGTCCGGTTGTCTGGGATATAGTATTCCAGCCATGCCTGCAGATGCTGGATGAGATGGAAAATGTGGAAAGAGCAGTGGGATACGCAGATGATCTGGCGGTCGTGATTAAAGGCAACAGCCGAAATGACCTAGAAAATAAGGCAAATAACATTATAAACTATATGACGGCGTGGTGCAATAACAATAAGATGTCAATTTCAGCAGAAAAAACAAAATATGTGATCTTTAAAGGCAAACTAGACTATAACAGAGGACCTACAATTAAAATCAATAATACATCAGTCAAAAGAGTTAAGGAATTTAAATATTTAGGCGTAATATTGGACGAAAAGCTAAATTTCAGAAAACATGTAACTGAAGTAAAAAACAAAGCAAACAAAGTAGCACACAAAATAATAAACATTGCAACAAAAGAGTATCGTATACCACTAAAAATAATAAGAACGTACCACGACGTCATAATACGCTCAGTAGTGGGTTACGCCGCCAGTGCATGGTGTCACCGCATGGATGACATCAGACAGAAACAAATTATTGACAGATCGCAACGACAACTACTGCTACGGCTAACGGGAGCATACCGAACAACATCAGTGGAGGCGCTTCAGATTGCGACAGCGACAATGCCGATGCACCTACAAATTAAGAGATTAGGAGCCGCGTACTGGTTAAAGAAAAACAACGAAAACAAAGTTAGAACAATTCTACACCAAACAGCAGGAGACAGGAAAGAAATACAAGAAATCTTAATCAGAGCGTGGCAAGACGAATGGGAGACAACAACAAAAGCGAGAAGAGTCTTCAGCTTTTTCCCGGACGTGGCGGAGAGAGTCGGACTGCAACTTGAAATAGAAGGCGGCCTAATGCATTTCATAACCGGTCATGGCCCATACAGACAGAAGCTACGGGATCTCCAGCTTGTAGAGGATAATATGTGCCGAGTATGTGGAGTGGTTTCGACCCCGGAGCACACAGTATTAAGGTGTGAGGAAACAAACGAACTGGTTAATGAACAGAGAGCTATCCTGGGGGATACGCCTATTTACACAGTTCTGAGAACTCCAGAACTGGTGGTGATCCTCCGCGAAACGGCAAACAAAGTTTCAGAGTACCACAGAAGAAAATTTGTGGCCGGGGCTGGGAGACCGTGAGAGGGACGTATGTAAAAACACCCAGAACTGCAACCAGTGAGTTTTTTTTTGTGACAGCTATAAACCGCAACAGCCGAGATTCACAACCGTGACAAACGCGAACCGCGACCGCGACAACCGTGTAACGCGAATAACAGAACATGAACAATAGACATAGACAAAATATAACGTCTTGCGCGTTAAAACAGTATAACAAAGTCGGAAAAACAACAAACTCGAGCAATATATAAGACTACTTGAGAGCTGCTGGAAACCAGTAGCAGAGTGCTTTGTACGGAAATCCTGCAAAAGACACTCAATTAGTGTGAGAGTGTGGTTGAAATGGTGGAGGGACCAGGATGAAGTGAAATAGTGTAGAATGAGGAATTATGTATGAAAACAGAACTAATGTATATGTGGGCTGCGGAAGCCGCACCCCACAGAAGCTTAGTGAATAATCCCAAGAGTGTATGTGAGTGTAAATGGAGAAGAATAGGCATACATATACCAACTGTATGAAGAAAGGAGGAACAGGAATAGCCAAGCTGGACTTTCCAGTGAAATACTAGCGGCCCTGTAACAAATTTAGATGCAGCAAAGAAGAAGAAGAGACTAAAATAAAATACCTTTCTTTTTTCTTTATTTCGTTACAGGGAAGCAGAAGGCGCGAAGAAAAGAAGAAGAAGCCTAACTCCAGTTTAACGTTTGTTTTGTCCTGTGTTGTCTTGTGTTTGTCTTCTATGTAATATATGTAATTCGTATCAAATAAAGCATATATGTGGATAGGGACTTCCCTCCCAGCAAAAGTTCCAAACTTAGGAACAAAGACCCGGAGAACATTCCGGACGCCGGGTCACAAAGACCGTCCCGCAACACCACCTGTCTCAGACAGACGGAACATAGGAGATCGCTGGAATGTCGGAACTCCGGCAATCCAACAATCTCCAGGGACAAGCCTGCCCCAGGCTGGGAAGCACTAAGTAGTGCGCGCTGCACGCCCTTGCAAGTGCACGACCTAACCTGTGCAAAGAACGCAGAGAGGCAGGGGTGGAAAGGTGGGCCCCCCTAAATAAAAAATAAATAAATAAAAAATCTCCAAGCAACAGCATCTGGCAGTTCATAGAGGAATGCTCGCTGCTTAATTTGGTATGTATTTCATACTGGTAAGCTGTAAATAAAAGTTCGGAAGTGTCTTGCCAAAAATAGTTGGGTTTCTCTCTCTTTTTACTACAAGATTATTCTAAAGGAAGATTCACTTTTGGCAAATTTGGCCTGTCGCTTTTGCATATCGCGTATTACACGTTCATATATATTACGCATCATATATATACTTTTGCATATCGCGTATTACACGTTCATTTAATCTTCCAAAATATATGCATTTCCTAGCAATAGATACGGTCGCTGCGTCTCGAAAAAGCGCTGTGGCGTGTGGTTTGAAATCAACCGTTCCAATACGATATGTGAATACCGAATGGTTTGGTTTTTCAGAACAGAGCCTCTACATCCGCTTTAAGAACTGAGCACACAATGGATTTTTATTCACAATGTCACTCAATCTGCATGTGACGCAAGGCTTTTACATCAAACATTTTCCGCACGTATCATGATAGTTGACCATGTTTTTCCTCCTCTGAAAAGGTGTAGTTTCTATAAGGGAACCAAGAAAGTTTTGTCGCTTTTTGTGGAGGTATGTGTTCAATTGGCCCTCACACCGTGAGTTGAATGCGAATGGAGATCAGCCGAAGGTCAGTTGTTGGTGTGGGTATACCCAACATACTACCTGGTTGTGGAAGTTAAGTTACACCGTGAACGTGTGGAAGGACAGACTGAACATCGGACCTCTACAGAGCGTCATAAGGGCGTGTATGCTGTACGAGTTCAAACTGGGGTCAAACGCAGCTGCAGCGGGGCGGAAGATATGCCAGACCTTTAGTGAGGGTGTTGTGACTACGCGGACAGTGCAGCAAGACCAAACACAGGTACCAAATGAAGATCTTCAGGCAGCAATTGAGGCGAACAGTGGCCAGACATGTGAGGAACTGGAACTACAATTCAGAGTGGAGAAACCATTCGGCAGCACCTC
>JAGDQP010000558.1:131643-154780 GCA_022664845.1 Lepisma saccharinum | reverse complement strand
CCCCCCCTCTCCCTCCACACACAGAAAACTACCATTTCAGAAGTTGTTTTTATTTAACTTATGGGTCGAACCGAACACGTAGCTAAGGCCATTCCATCACATATCTGAGTGACAACGTTTCTTGGTGAGCACTCTTCCGGGAGCAGGGGAAGGAAAGTTAGCGGCTAGGGTATTTATAAAGTATCATATCAATATTGGCCTGAGGCAACTGAGTGAAACTCTTGAAAGCCTGTCAGTAAGGCCGGTAGCAAGTCTCGAATCTGCTTGCCAACACATTTCCGATCCGAAGATCGTGATCTTAATCACTTGACTATGGGGTCAGGAATTGAAATTTGTCGCTATGATCTCTTACTGGCCGGAATGTACCAAAACGCAGCAGCACATGCACAGGATTGTAGCATAACATTTGATGCGCTGCATAGTATTAATAAAATCCGAACACTAAAAAAAAAATCATAGTGACGAATGTTTCAGTATAATGTTCGGTTTCTACAAGAGTCATTCTTCTATGTACTTATAAAACTTGAAGAATGTTTTGAAACAAATGGAAACAAAACATACATAGTCATTTCATCATCACAAATGTTTCCCGCATATCAGTTCTACTATTTTCATCCTGAACTCTAGACGAATTCAAGGGTCTCTATTCTCAGAAAAAGGATCACATTAATCCTTCATCATGGCCTAAGTCTTATTATCTTACCATTACCAATTTCTAAAGTTTTCTTTATATTTGAAATCAAATGTTTTATGTGGAACCTCATTTTCAAATGCCCCATTTAAAGTATTTCCGGCACGCACTTTTTTTTAAAACAAAATCCATCATTTACGTGTAACAAATGAGTGTTAGCTTAATATTTATAGTCATACGTTTTATTTTTTCTTGGAGGCAAAGTCAATCTTTATTGAGAAACACGAAATTTGGATAAATATATTTTAATATAGTAAAATTGGATCAACATATGTCCATTATTTATTTTTTTTTTTTTAATAATATACTATTTTGCTGTGATTGTCATGTAGCTATTCATAAATTTCTATAAAAATCTAACCAGTAATAGCATGAGACAAACGACTGGGCTTTACTTTCAACCATTTACTCTGTAACTGAAAAAAAAAAAAAAAAACTGAAATGTGTTTCCGATTAGACGAACAGTAAACTGGGCTTTAGCATGTGAGGTGTGCATGATGAAAAAATATTTTTTAAAAAAATTTAATTTTCACTATCATTTTAAAAACATAATAAAAAATGATACACGTTACAAATGAAAAATTCTTTCAATTTATGTAAACACTTTTTCGATTACAGCCATATGGCTGTGAAACGTAACTGAACAAGAGCTTCAATCTTTCGTTATAAATGTCTAATAGGTAATATTAAAATATATACGAGAAGAAGAGTGCTTTTGAAATGTCCATAAATATAATTTAACTTTCGATATTGATCTTTAGTTAGAGTTATCTTTACACTAGAGCATCCTACAAAATAAAATTAAAAAAAAAAAAATGATTGTTTTCAAAAATTTTCTACAATATAAAGTAAAAGTTTCTACATGCATTTTCCTTCCTTTACTCTGCCTAACTGCAATTAAATTAAACTTGTATCGTCCAATATCTCTTCTATATTATAACTAAGAAGAGAAAAATTGTGAACATTAGAAGTATGTTTATTTCTAATTGCATGCTAGCTGTAAGTAACATGTCTAGACTTCTTTTTGAGACGAAAATAGGATCTAGGCTCTACACGGAAGATCTAGACCCTGCACCTAGCTGAGATAAATCTGATCATCACAAATGTATGTATCTCATATATCGCTCTTTGTATCTTCACATTAAATTATCCTATCACTGTGAAAACTACCATAAATATTACGTAATAAGTTGCACAAGGAGCTGAGAAAATATACTCAACAATACAAAGACGTAATTGTTGTAAATAAATAATTATTGAGAATTCCTTAACAATAATCTGCCATTTTTAATCGTTTAAATTTCTGACAGTTGCCATGAAATTGTGTTGATAATTTTCTTTTTCTCTATTTTTAATGGCAATAAGCCATCGCCTGTCAGTTACGTGCCCAATATCAAGTATTTTACACATATTTTAAAATTACCAGCAATGCATTAAAAAAAAAATGAGCAAAAAAAAAACAGCAAGCATCATAGATAGCCTGCAGCAGCAGAAAAGAAATTAAAAGGGGGTTTGAAAGAACAGAAAAACGAAAAGAAGATACACCTACCTGAGGACACATCTTGCACTGGTATTTCCTTCCGGTACCGTTGGCCGAAGGTTGTTGAGATAAAGTCGGCGGAACGCCAGATGACATCTTAGTAGCGTTTATGGGCTGCGGTACGACAAGCATGCTGGCTGAGGACGTCGCGGTTGTCACCGACGGTGGTGACGAGGAACTACTGCTATTGGACCGCGGAGCGCTACCGTAGAGGGAGGGTGGCATACCCTGATGCCCTGTTTCCATCCGACCCTCCTCCATGCTGCCCCCTAGAATAAAGAAATGACAACATTAATTAGCACTACACTCTGATTAGGCAATTAGTAATTTATAGATATATTCTTTTTATTGTCTTTATCCGTCCTTACACACTAAATTGAAGGGGGGAATATATCATCTTCTTAGAGCGGAAAGTGGGATCACTCTTTTAGAGTACAATTTTCAATCAAAAAGAGTGGTTTTCAACGAAACGCACTCGTCTTAGATGGAAAATGTGATTTTACTGTGGATTCCGATGTTTATGGATGTAAGTTATTCTTCAAACGTGAAAGAGTGATTTACCATCTTTTTAGAGTGGTGCACAATGCATAATGTTTACTAGTCAAGTTTGTTCTCCGCCATTTGTTACTGCGAAGGTGATCGAAATACAAAGTCATACTGTGAACTTAATCATGTTTACTTAAAACTGTCAACAGTAGATCTCAGAAAAACAAAACGCGTCAGGAGTAAGACATATATATTATACAAGAAACCCTTAAACATTGTTTTCAAGTACCTAACGGGACGAAAGAGACCCTTTCAAGAGTTCTCTCTCAGTTGGCTGTTTAGGAGATAACGTTTAGAGTTTGTGTTTGAAATTCAGCAACATATGTTTGATCCCTATACTGTTTGAATCTAGTGCTTTTTCTGTCTAGCGATTTAACGCATAGGGCAAGACGCTGAACTTCTAACTCAGCGCAATCCAAATTCAAGTCTCACTGCAGCCGCAACTTTTTCCTTGATGCTAGTACCGAAATCAACACCGTGTGTTGTGTTGATTTAACACAAAAAGTGGTTGTCACGCTAGAACACCGAAAAGTGTTCAATAAACAGACATTTTTTTACTGTGTAAGCTTAGTGGGTCGCGGTGGATCAACGGTTAGAGCGCTCACCTTTGGCGCTTGGAGTCGTCGATTCAAACCCTGCTCGTGCCATGTGGGCTTTGTGGTGGACAAACACCGTGTGCGTGGGTTTTCTCGGGGTTCTCCCGTTTCATTCCTCTGTCTTCATTCCACAAATCATCTATCCAGCCTGAGCTAAAGTTGTCTAAAGGTCTTAAAAATTAGATTCAAATTCAAAATTAGTAGTAGCTACTAAATTTGGGTCGCTCCGCCTCATAACCCATTAAAATTTGTTCACAAATCCTAGTCTGGAACCAGACACGAACACTGAACTGTGTGACCACGGTCGAATGAATAACAAAAGAAGAGTGGTGAATGAAACAGCGTCGAATGCGAAAAATCTCGTGATATCTACGTACCTATCAAGAACGGGCTATTGCACCCACCCGATGGTGCAGTGACAACTAAATATTCCTCCCGCCCCTCTTCCTCGGTCAATAATCTAGAAGGCAGAATCAAATAGGAAGACCATGGAAGAAGTGCTTACAGTTAATGATTTCAGTCATTTCACCCAACTTTTCTAGGTCGCTGACTTCCGATAAGTGGCGTCGATTCGAGTACTGCCCGCGACTGAGATTTTCGTTGTTTTCAGACCCACTAGACGAATGGCGCGATGGTAAAACCAGGTCCTGGCCGCTATCTACCCATTCCTTTGCATGAAAGAGTGCTTGCCGAACGACATCACCCCTGGCGAGAAATATAAAGCTTTATCTTTTACTAATAATTCTATGTTATTCCAAAAACTGTTACCCGTTACAAATTAGCTGAAGTATATATTTTATATATATATATATGAAACTCTACTTATATTACCATTGTATTTTCCTTTGGAATAATTTGGAAGGGTGAATACATAACAGGGACTAAAAGAAAATCATTAGTTTAAAACGAATAAAAGTGTATAAGTAATCATTATTCGCGTTAACATGAAAATATTTTTTTAAGTGTGCATTTTATTTTCAAAGAATATAAAAGCGAGCTAAAAATACCGACTGCCACAGTCTCTCTGTGTTTTGTGTACAAATATTTTACTTCCAATATTTGGTCTGTTCTATATTTTCTTTATATACCACTAGATATATATGGCCAATACGATTGTATACGTAGTCATACACACATATACTCGCACTGTCTCGATTATCAGTACATATACTCTCACACAATTTACGAAAATAATTACTTTTCCTATTGTTCAGAAAGAACACACCTGTCTCCCGCAGACTTATACAAATATTATTCTAGTCAACACACGTGGCACGTTATATTCACTGCAATATCTCAATATAGAATTCAATCAAAGAATAATGAAAATACGCTAGAAGCAAATTAATTAAGGTTTCCATAATGCCTGGAGGAAAACACCTTTAGTTTTTACGTGTATCAGGTTCTAAAACATGAAATTATCTATTTTGGATCCATGAACTATATAGACAGGAAATAAAGTGTTAACACAGGACTAAAAATTGCCCGGATCATGTTGGGAAGACAGGTTGACGTTGGAGACGAGAATGAAATTAAGCGTCAAAAAAGTAAACAAATTTAAATACTTGGAAGCATATGCAACAAGGAGAAACGAGGTCACAGAAGAAATATAAAAGTCACTTAGCATCGGGCAACGCATGTTTCTACTCAGTCCAGAAACTCCTAACCTCGCGATTAATATCAAGAAAGTTGAAATTGAAAATAGACAGTTAACGGTTATTTTGCCAGTAATACTTTACGGTTGCGAAAGTTGGAGCAGGACCCTAACAAATTAACATGAATTACGAGTGTTTGAAAATACTGTGAAAGATAAACCGGCCAAAACGGGATGAGATGACTGGTGAGTGGAGAAGACTGAATCATGAAGAACTTCGAGAACTTTACGACTCACCCGATGTTGTAAGAACAATGAAATCACGACGACTAAGGTGGGCAGGCGATGTAGCTCAGATGGGGGAGAAACGAAGATTACATTCCATAGTGGTTGGTAAGCCGGAGGGAAAGAGACCGCTGGGAAGACTGAGACGACTTTGGGAGGATAATATTAAAAGAGATTTTCGAGAAGTAGGTGTTTGTGATGAAAACTGGCTTGATCTTCCTCAGGTAGGATCCTATGGAGAACGTTTGTTACTGCGGCGATGAACTTGCGAGTTCCTTAAGCCATAGAGTAAGTAAGAAAGACTGCAAATGTTATACAAGTTGCTCAATTTCCTGTTTAAAGAAACGTGATCAAACAACGGACATGACCTAATGTCAAACGAATCTGATTTCGGATCAGCACTGGGGAGACAGTAGTTCGAGTCTTGTGCTGTTTGAGTTTGATGATTCATTCAATCTCGCCAGGCAAATAACGACGGGGTATCTGACAGTTACTCCCCATCATATCTCCAGAAGATTAATTCTCCAAGGGATGGCATGTGTCGGACTTGTGACTGTCTTTGGCCATAGATGCCTGTGTAGTTCATTACTATATATTCACATTATATAGTGAATATATGGATAAGATTCCACTGTATACGTATACGAATAAGATTCCACTGTTAAACATCAGATTAATGCTAATGATGTGTAAATATATTGAGAATTTACATTCTAATTTTAATAGTATATCTGAGTCATGGATTACAGACGTTTCGCATCAGGAAGGATACAAAGGAATTGTAAGTTAGTACTCGAACTAACCGGTGCTGATATATGGCTTGCCGCTTGCGATCACATGATTCTGGCTTGTGAAGCTGTAATTGGAGCTGTGAAATCAGCCGAGTACTAGTGTGAAACTTGGTGCATAATTACCTTGCACTTGTTGTAGTTTAATCTGAAAAAGAAAGTAACCGAAAGTTTACGAGTGACTCGGTAAGCACGGAAGTGACGTCAACACAGGGAGTAAGTATTTTTGTGTTAAACATGATGGGTACTGTTTGCTTTGTGCATAATGAAAAAAAAAACTAATTTATTTCCGTGAATTGTGTAAAAATGTCGAAAAATGCATAAGGGAGCAAATAATTTGTAAGTACAAACGAAGAAGTAATGTTCTTTTTTAAAAAAAGGTGATCTGGGCGGAATCGAAACCGGGCTCCGAGCCAGCGATCCGACGCTCTAGCCACTGGGCATGAGTTGAGAGACAACGCTTTGGCATGTTTCTTTAATATTCATAACATAATGGAGCACTTTATCATTACGCAATTGGCTAAATCGATCATCATTTTTGCCTTACTTTTATTATGATTTTAATAAATTTTAATTTTAACATCAAGAAATGGGTATTACGAACATATTTAAAAATAATTTAGTATTTTTTGTAAAGTGCATAGATGTAATAATTCCCTTCATATCCAGTACGTCAAATATATCGTAAATGCTTTGCAATAAGTTGAATAACTTGTAGTAATTTGAAAATGATACAGATATCAATGAAAACCTCCTCTCACAAACGAAAACCGTCTTCAGGATTACGTCATTTAGGCAAGCAGACAACAATGCTTTGTTTAATGTTTGTGTGTGTTTAATGTGTTAAATTTTGGTTATTAAAAAAATAAACAGCATAAACCAGTTAGAAAATAATTTTCTTCAGCTCCCACAATTACAGAGATACAAACATCAATACGAATGCAGTTCCTCATTTTCTACGATAGTTACATAATATATTTTCCATGCAAAATCCATTAAAATGTTTATATTATGTGCAAGTACGCTGTAAAACCGTCATTTGCGTAAAACAAAGGGTAATTTCTTTCATAACTATACAAAGTGCACCCCTTAATGTCAACCCTCTTAGCAATTAACGTAGTTAAGGAAAGAGAAAAGTTACCGACAATTCCCACGAGTGGGAGCGTGAACAAAACACCTTTTCCATTACTAACGAACTATTCCCATGCAATTAAAAATGTACAACCTTGTAATGTTAGCTCTATTAATACATTGTATGATGTATACTGACGAGTTAAAAGTCATGGGATGGAGGAGGGAATTAACTGACGGCGCGGTAACATCGCGGCAAATCGGTCGAACGGCCCGAAGCAGTAGTAGTGTGATCAGTTGACTTTTGTGAGTGCAGTAAAATGTCGTGTATCATGGTGATGGCAACCCGACAGGAATTATCAGCGTTTGAGCACGCGATGATGGTACTAGACGAATGGGTTATGCTATTTCAGAAGTTGTACGGACATTGAACATTACTCGCTTCCATAGTATCAAGAGTAGACCATCACCATGAGTACCACATTGGAGGTATTACAACCTATCAGGGACAACACAGTGGTCGCCCACGGGTGCTGAATGACCGCGACCGACGACCATATGTCTAGGCAAACTCGCCCGGACAAACAGACAAGCAACAATGTGTGATCTGACAGCAGGAATCAATGCAGGACGTCGTAGGAACGTGTCTCAGAAGTCAGCGCAGGTCTCTATGGGGTATCGCAGCCGAAGACCGACATGTGTGGTGCTGCCCATCGGTGGCGACTAATTGCTGCTTATCGGCGGCGGCGACTCACATAGGCTCCGGAACACGTGGATTGGACCTTAGAGGACTGGCAACGTTTAGCGTGGTCGGATGACGGGATGAGTCACGTTTCCAATTGGTACGCGGAGATGCTAGGGTCCGGGTTTGGCGGAAACTCCATGAGGACATAGACCAAAGTTGTCAGCAAGACACTGTGCAAGCTTGTGGTGTCTCCGCCATGGTGTGGGACATGTTTACAAGGCATAGTTTAGATCCTTATGATCCGCTTGAACCGGACACTGACCAGTCAGTGCTATGTTCAGCTGCTTGGTCACCATCTCCAGCTCTTCATTGCTATTACCGCCCATACAATTCATTTTATCTTATCTTATCCAGTCCTTTATGGGCTTCGTGTAACCTGCCAACAATGGGGTTTTCCAGAATCACAATGCGCCATGTCACCGGGCCGCAACGGTGCGCGACTGATTTGAGAAACATCTAGCAACTTTCAAAACATGATTTGGCCCCTAGATTGGCGGGCATGAACCCTATCGAGCAAATGTGGGATATCATTGAACGGACTATTCGTGCCTAGAACCTAAACCTGCATCCACCACCGAATCGTGAACGGCAATCGAGGCTGCAGCACACATCCCTCCAGTGGACTACCAGCGACTTGTCGCGTTCATGCCACGTCGAGTTGCTGCACTTCGCCGTGCTGAAAACAGTCCCTCACATTATTAGGAAGGTATCCCATGACTTTTGGCACTTCAGTACACACACAAACAAACACACACACACACACACACACACATATATATATACATATATATATATATATATATATATATATATATATATATATATATATACATTCCCGTAAGATCACCGAAGTCAAGCAGCTCTGGGTCTGGTCAGTGTTTGGATGGGTGACCGTTTCAACACTCCAGATGGTGTTGCCTGTGCGGCGTCCACCCAGCGTCGTGAGGCCAATTGGGGAGCTACCTGAATAAAGAGGTAGCGATGACAGTTGAGAGTTTCGGCTCTCCTCTCCCAACACGTCTGGTCAGCGTGGGAGCAGTAGACCACCTCCTCCCTCCGGGAGAGGCCTCATCCAGTAGTGGATTGAATATGGCTGTGTATTTTTATTATTATTATTATTATTATATATCAATCAGCCGTTTCCTACCCACTGCTGGATGAAGGGCCCCCCTTTTCTCTCCACATATCTCGCTCGGTCTGCTGCTATCCTCATTCACGTAGCTCCTGAAATACACTTGATTTCTTTACCCATCTTTCATTTGGACGTCGTTTCGGTCGTTTTCTCTGAGAATCCAATAGTATATGCGCTGTCCATCTTCCATCTGTTCGTCTAGCTATGTGACCGCCCCATCTCCACTTCATCCTTTTCGCGTTCTCGATTATATATTCTATGTTTGTTTGTGCGCGAATCCATTAATTTGTCTTCCTGTCCCTTCTGTTGTATATATATATATTTATTTAGGCCAACGTTGTAACAGAATGACCTACAATTATCAGTTTATGTAGCATCAAAATAACAAACGCGTACTTCCGTACTTCATGGATGTATCTTGAGCCTTGTTTGAACACGAATATACCAGTAGGTACTGCTAGTAACAGAGAACACAGGGTACTTTTCTCTTCTCTGGGTTTTAGAATTCACCCTTCGATTGTAGGGTGCAGAGTTTAATGTTTCTTGACAAGAGACTGAAGGACTAATGATCGCATAGTTGAATGACAGACTTTAAAAAGAATAAAAAATTTAGCAGCCACTTTTGTTCTAAGGTGGAAAAATTTCATCATAGAAACCCATGAAATGTTGAAACGTTTTGAGAGAATGCCATGAATGCACGGTGATACAACTTGAGGGTGGCGCAGGGATATGGGAAAGGAATTCCCAAGCTCCGATCGACTTTTGATCAGCGGCAACTTCAGAAAAATATGGGAATGCAAAAATTCGTGCAAGTAATAGTTACGTGCAATTCCTACATTTCATAGAAAATTAAATCAGTTACCATAGGTCATTCAGTTCACAAAAATGCAAAAATTTGATTCTTTTAGTATTAAAAACAGAGAGAAAAGAATCGGGATAAAATTGTTTAAACTGGAACAGTTGAAAAGTTGACATTTAATTCGCATGATTTACTTTGTCCTAACTAATCACATTAATAAAATATTTAGCAAACTATTGAAATAAAAACGTGAGTTCGATACCAACAGTTGGAAAAAGTTAATCTAAAAATTAATGAAGTTCAGCGAAATCCTTGAGGTTTTTTTTTTTTTTTTTTTATATCTAAGTATCCCCAAAATTGACTAGAAAGTAAGTCTGAAAGCGGTGTTAGGGCAGGAAATGCACACACAAAAAAAAGTTTGGTAATGAAAACCAACTATTTGGTTGATATACAGCGGACCAAACGTTTTTGAAATCACCACTGAAAAATATAGTCACGATTACTTAAAATTAGTCAGAGCGCCAAGCATGTGAACACTGCGGAAACAGTACCCAGTGTCCTCGTCGAGTACCCCACCCCCCCATTCCCCAGGGCCCCCCCCAACCTTTATTATTATTTTTACAGCGAAATATCGATAGAAACCATGGAAAACTCCACTTAGATCCTCCCAATTTTGACTTTACACCCCCCCCCCGAAAGATAATCCTGGTGGAATCCCTGGTAATGGTTAACAGTATAAAATGTTTTCCGCTAACACTTGTTTATTTGTTTTTTCCCTACCAAATATTTACTCTAAAGAATGGTTTTAACTACACTGTTTGTTCAGTAAACAAGCAAACAAGAAAGAAACATACTGATATATAGTAAGTGTCTGCGGTAATAATATAATAGACTTTGAAAATCATTTACAAGCATACAATTCGTTAATTAAGTTCAGCAGTAGGCAGAAAATAATAAAGTTATGAGGAAATTTACTACCCATAAGGTAAATGAGTCGCCGTGGCTCAGGCGGTAGCGTGTATGACTACGAATTGGGCGGCCCAGGTTCAAATCTCAGGATACTGGATACGGTTTTCTAGTATTTACATACCTGGCGCTCTGACTAATTTTAAGTAATCGTGTTTTTTTTTCAGTGGTGATTACCAAAACACTTGGTCAGCTGTATAATTGGTTTCCATTACAACACTTTGTAAAAGACGATATCGATTATGTAAACGACGATATGTATTCCAATACTTAGTATTTACTATCCGGCTGTTCAAATTCGCATGAGACTCTTTACTCCGAAGATCAGGGCGTGTAATCTTTGTTCCATCTGACGTCATTAACTGAAGTGCCTACTTGGGGGAACCCGGGCTTATGCACAACGGGTGAGGCGACACCCAGTTTTTATAAACCTGGCTGTTACTCTAGCAGTTAAGTAGAGCGTCGAAATAAATCCTGGTACTGTTGCTTGAAGCAATTTAATTTAATAAGAGTGTGTTTAAATTCTTATAAGTCTCTCTTAAGGTAGCCAGTAACAATATTTTACATAAATTTGTGTAATTAATATCTTGGTCCTATAACCTCGGATACATAAATCATAATTTAATTCTTATTTAAAACATGTTCTGCTTCATCTTGCTTAGATACAAAAATTATATAATTGCAGTTTTATATTAACTTCCATTCATGATATTAATTTATATTTACGGTTCCTAGATATGATATTCATAGCATTTTCGATTGACCTCTACCGAGCATCATTATACATAAATTTCGACCAAACGCAAAACAAAGGACTGTAGCGAAAAGAGAGAAATTGATTCTAAGCAGATTATCGTATTGATCGAATTACAATTTCTCAACTCTGCATCATATGTGGATTATTCTTGTGTACAGGTAGTTTAATTAGATCGTATACAATATTTCTATTTTGCCATCTCGTAGCTTACGCAATGTTCCGGTTTGAAATGCACATCTCATAGCTAATATAATCAAAATACATAAAACAATAACAATTCTTAATTTCTTAGATGTTTTTGCTTTAGTAAAACCCGTTAAATCAGATGAACACAATATTTATACATAAGGTAATCCAAAACATATGATTTTCATTTCCTTTCGAGATGCCTTTTCGATACTACCCCAAGTCATAGCATGCTAATCCATTAGATAATTTTGTTTTGCTTTAATTCCATATAATGAAGATTGTTAGGCTGCCTTTTATATATCCCCCCCGTACATAAATATATCATAATTTAACCGCACCTAAGTCAATGACTGGTAAGGTTACCGTAACAACTTTTTTTTTTTTCCTGTGTGGTCGAAAATGTTAGGTAAGGTAATAATGCTTTCTAGGAAGTTTAGAGATTGGCTCTTTTTATCTATCAGCCCTGTCTTTATACAGATTTTAGAAAGTATCTATCTCAAAGATGCAATGTTTACCAGAATCAGTGACTAACTGAATATTTCCAGCTAGTAGCAGGCTATGAAGGGACTATATAGCCTTCATGAATATTATCAGTTCCATTTCCTGGAGACTCAGAAAAATTAAACTAACTTAATTGTAAAACAAATCGGTAGAAAATGAAATGTTGTTGAAAGATGTAACCGGGGGCTAAAAATGAATTCATAGTAACTCTGATACACATAATAATGTTAAAGGTTATGAATAATATTTATCATTTAAACTAAGATGCGAAAACATATCTATATCCGTTGTAACTTGCACTATAAACACGTATAGCTTGGTTTCTTCGCACGGAGGAAAACTTACGTAACGCTTTCATAACATTTTTTTCATTATACGTGTGAATGCAATAGTATACACTTCTCGCAATAGAATATAAGTCTCATGATATTCGGCGGCGGGTGTTAATTGCACATAACTGCAATATATAAAGTTAAAGAGTTTTAAACGAAATCCACGCATAAGACTAAAGTACGAAATTAAAACTTAGGTATTTGATTACACTTTACGAGAAACACATGTATATGTTGTATGACCTAACTTATTTCTTGTATATAGTGCGGATCCGTAAGAAGAATAATGCATTTGAAAAAAAAAAACAAAAAAAAACACACACACAGAACATTTTTAACGCGAGTTAGCTATAGACACAAAAAAGAATTATAACAGTCAAATTTGGGTCTCATTTAAGGTCTCAGTCCGAACAGATGATGATGGGAGAATTGGTGAAATGAAGAAAGTGGGAGGAAATGGGAGAGGAAGAAACTGAGAAAACCCACGCACAAGGTGTTTGTCCACCACAAAGCTCACATCGCACGAGCCAGGATCAAACTCGAGACCCCATGCACCAGAGGTGAACGCTCTACCACTGAGACACCACGAATGAACCCAGTGGTGGAGTCAAGGAAAAACAAGTTATTTTATTGCGATGGTCGCCTAATTCAAAATTTATCGCTCAGAACATGGAAAGCAATTTTCAGTTGCGTTTATTGATGTATTAATCCACTCTGTTTTACAATCAAAATTTCTTTCTTCAGTTTTATGTACTTGGTAGAGGTTACTAGAGACTAGACGTGATCTAATTGTAGAAACCCTTTTTTTCACTGTAGAATATTTCTGGTCTATCTAGATTGTTAGTAGATAAACTTTCATTCGTTTATCGGTAGTACCTAAATCTAAATAAATATACGTGAATGAAGTAAAATTTGTATGCTTCTGAAAGGCCACATATGAATGAATATTGTCAAAATCAGAGAGTTAAACAGTAGTGTCTTGCTTCTTATTTTGTTTCAAACCATTCACTCTTCCTTTCTCTTTTACCTTTCCATCTTATTTTCTCCTTCTCTACCTCCCTTGCGTGACGTCACGAAATGTTGATCTGGCTCACACTGTCAAGGCGCCGTGGCAATCCCAAGGCCGTATAATAAGCGTGACGTGAAGTTCGACGATTTCAACTTTCGTAATAGTGGGTGTCTGAAAACCATTCTGAATAGAAGTGAAGGAAAAAAAAATGATGGGGAAGTACAACAATGGAAAAATTATTAAGGTAAGGTCAGGAATTATAATCCCTTCCCCCAGACCCCTGGCCTTCCTCATGCCTTCTTGTTTCTTCTCTTCCCACATAGAATCTCCGCAATAAAATTACTTCCCATAATTACTTGCTAAATGCACATCCGTGAAAATAAACGAAAACAAAATGTCAGGTGTGACGCTGTGATTTTAAGATCATATGTAAAATCAAAAACGAAAAGTTTTGAATGTGATGGAAGATAATAAAGGGGGAAAAAAAACTATGTGCGAAATCGTATATGCAAACCCTGTTATCTTGATCGGTTATTTGGAATCAAGCGTTGTGATATCTACCCGGAAAATGTGAAAGAAAAGTTTTAAAAGCTCATTATTGTTCTTTTTTTTTCTTTTTTTTTAACAAATGAAGTTTAGAAGAATATACATGCAGAAGTTGTTGCTAATGTTTATTTTCTCGGACTTATATTCAAACAATGTTCGATTTATATTAAATACTTTCCTAGTTTCGTTGGCCACAAGTCTGGCTCAAATTGGTTAAAACACTTCTGTCGTGGTTTTAACACAGTGATTTTGTATTTACATTTTATTTAAGACCTTTAGGTAACTTTGGCGTAGCCCGTTCCCACAATGATTTAAACGTCCTACACTATATACAGAGTGTTCCGTGGGGAAAAAAGAACATTCGTGTACGTGCCCCTTACATGAAAACAAGACAAAAATTTAGCTTGCATTTTGCTGAAAAATGTCTAGTTTCCTCAGTGTTGCCAGCTGAAGTTTACGAGTGTTCGCGTATAGCTGGCAACACTGTACGTTGTTATCGATACCAAACATCGCGCATGTGTAATTTTGCCTCTTGATTTATTCTTAAACTCTTAATATGTGCAACAATTATTTTATGTCAAAAATGATATTATATAGAGGAAAAAGTCTAGAAGGAAATAAACCCACGAACTGGTAACAGTAAAAATTTGCCTTTTCTTATTACGATTTTTTTAAAATAATGTAAATGACAGTATGATACATATTTGTATTTGTATAAGTACAACGATTATCAAAATAATATAAAATAACTACGATTTGGAATTGGATTCTGTGATTGATTACCCATGCCAAAAAAGTTGTGGAGAAACAAAACAACAAAGTACATAAAAAACTCAAGAAGCTAATATAATTAGCGTAACTAAATTGTGTTACATAGAGGTTTTATCTTAAAAGGGTAAATTACATTATCATATTAAGTATAAGCAGATGAAGTGGGAATTCGAAAAGCTCTTATTTACATTACGAAAATTTCAGTAAATTATCTATTTAAATAATGTTCTTTTGTTATAGATCGGTAATGGATGAATATACTGTAGTTCCTACTCTGGTAACTTTATTTCAAACGCAATAGTTATTAGGAAAACATAACATCATCATTTTATGACTGCTGATCTTAAAACAAGTCACTTTAGAAACTATTTTCCGGTTGCCAATTTTCATTAAAAATAATTAATAGTTTACTGAAAAAATAAGCAAAAACGAGGAAATAAAACAATCAGCATAATATTATTTAATTATAGTTTATTCTAATTCCTCTTCGTTAAATTATAGCAATTTCTGACTCTTTTGCAGGCAAAAGTAGTAAGTAACTCTCTTCGTTTTGCGTTTTTTGCTTTTCATGTGAAGCAACAAGCTTCGAAGAAACTCTGCATATACCCTAAAATGTGACATATACTTTTAGATTAGTATTTATATTTGTATGTCAAATATTTAAGACATACTTTCGACGTTCGCGCAGGCCTGAGGAAATATATTTCACTTCACATGCTACATGATTCCACGTTGCAATCCCGACTGGGGGCATGGATACCTATCGGATTTTAAATGTTAATATAATTATCGGGTTGGAAAGGGCCGAAGTAGTCAGTTACTGAGATGGTCTTTAAATTAACACTTTTGAAATTAAACATATCTTTTAAACACATTACAATTCATATTTTTTAACGGAGACATTTAGTCTCCCTAAGTGTAGCCGTTTAAATATGAACTAATGTATAACCGTCATTTTCTGTTGTATTTCAATACATAAATCTATTATGTAGGACAGCGGTTTTATTGCCAAATGCATATATAACTTAATTAGAATTTGTTATTTTTAGCATAAGCTGAAAATTTGAAACTAACGCAATTTAGTTTTAAGTCAACAACAACAACAAAAACTATTTAATAAAAGGCTTCAATAAAATTGGTAAATGTTCTTTTATTTCTGGTGCATGGAGCATGATCTCACGTCATTTGTCACTTAGTCACGTTTGCTCATTTCTACGAAACCTTTTGTTTTCAAAAATCAAAACTAACATTACAATGTAAGTAATAATATCATTAAAACAAACAAAGTTAAAGAAAAGTGCAACGGGTCACCTTTCTATTATGAGTTGCCCATCAGGTTGCACGTATAAATTATGTTAGAAAAATAAAAAAGACCGCCATGTTTTCTCAGCTTATTTAACATAAACAACCGATATGCACGCCATGCAATTAATAGCGTGGATATAAAGTTTACCTAGGCCTTGGGAAGTTGTTCAACATTTATTTATGTTTATTCTGTTCTTGATTCGTAACCAAATTTAAGCAAACTGGCTAAAAACACATCCTGGGGTTATTTGTACGATAAATAACTGAAAACTTAGGTAGCCATTATTTTTTTTTTTTTTTTGTATTTCTTTCTCCAGAACCTTTTCTTTGTAGAAAACAATACACAAGTGTTTTCAAAAACAATACACAAGTGTCCAGCATTTTGTATTCTTCCTCATGTTAGCATTTATTTACCAAATAAGCATAGTATTCGTTTATTTCTTTTTACTCAAGAATCAAATCAAGCTATCTTGGTCCACTGAATCTGTATAAGAAAGTTTCATCCACAAAGATTCATTTGTTTTATTTTTTTTAAAGAACTTTTCTTCTTTGTTTTCTTATCGTGTTCTACATTTTTTTTTAAATCTTACTACATTAACCGTAATTCATGTTCTTTTCAGCAACGGGCAATCAACATTTTCATCCATGCATATAGATGACACTACGTGTTCTTCGGCAGTGCAGCCAGCACCCATACTGTATCAAACAACATAACGAATGTTGGTTACTTTAAATTTTCAGATAGTGAAGTAGTCTGTATGAAGCCCTAAAGCAACAACAGTAGAAGAAAACGAGTGAGTAAGTTAAAGAAAGAGGAGGATTTTAGTTGTTATTGCAGGAAATGTTTTTTTTTTCGAGAGAGAAGATTTCTATCTTTAATAACACAGGTGGTGTCCTCTACATAAAAGTAAGAGAACCTCACTTAACGTAAACCGGAATCCTTTCTGTTGCTACTTCTTGGCATAACTGTACCACTTCAAAACATCTTTGAAAAGTGCTGTGGATGGTGGGTTACGATAGCATCACCATTAAAGTTCCTGCAAATTCCTGCATGAGCAAGAGTACATATCTTCTGTAAATAACGGGTGCAAAGAAAAGGTGTGGGTGTCAAAGTGCGGTCACACACACACATATATATAATAGACAGACAGAGAGATGCAGTCCTAGACTCTAGAGTGGAAGAGACAACGTGCAAATCCTTATCAGATTTTACACGACTTGTTTAATCGAGTCGTTAACGCTTTTGCTTCAATACCTGCGGTCACGGGTACTATCCCCGGTGGAGGTCTCCCAATTTTAGTGTTGGCCTAGCATGCCAAACATAACGGTTGAAAATTTCCAGAGTTTCTATCAATTTCACGAGACGAATGTTGAGTTGGTACCATAACTAAAGCCCTGCCCCCTAACTTCCACTCAGGGACGATGTTTGAAAGCGAGGTTCGGACCCACTTGATTACCCTCTCAACACGCAGTGCTAATTTGGAATTGGCGGAATCATTACAGGAGTTGGGTACTTTTGCATCACAAAACATGAGATAGCACGTTTAAATTTATCATGGTTATATTTCCAGGAGTTCTTTAAACTAATAATGGCGCTCATAGCGTTAAATAGTGAAAAATTTTACCTTACCTACCAAGTTTCACTTTACAATATCTGAGAATTGCAAAAGGATTCCTCGCAAAGTTTCCAATGAAACTAGCCGGCCGGGTGGCCGAGCGGTCTGCGGCGGTAGGCCATCGACTCGAAGGTCTCGGGTTCGAGTCCTGGCAGGGGCATGGGTGTGGATTTTAACAGCTAACGGTGAATCGTGACGGGCCGCAGCCCAAAGTTACTAGACTGACACATATAAAAATAAAGTTTAACGTTTCCAAAGAAACTAGTAAATGATCACATGCTTTTGTAAACAGAACCTCAAGACCTTTGGTATGATGTGTCCCTTGACCCATGTTGTAATCCACTAGACCACAAGAAAATGGGACAACATGAAATGCTTGACCACGATGGCACATTCCCCCTTAAATTAAAAGGGGTGTGTGTGTGGATTCCAACTAGAAATTAATTGGTTACGAAGTTAATGAAATGGCGAGTTTCCTTTTGGTCACCCTGTATTTATATAATATTTGCCTTTGGCAGGGATCAGAGCACTTAATTAACACGTCAACTTCATCAATAACTTTAATCTTTAGCGCAACCTTTCATATAAACGTGAATGGGAAATGCATAACTTCAACACCTATGTATGAAGTGTTGCCTACCCTTCAGGCTTTCAGAACAAAATTGCGAAAACTTTGAATTCCTGTAACTCGTGTTCCGCGAAACTCCGAATCATAGTACTACATAAGTATTTATTTGAATACATCATCAATGCACTGTGGAAGTTTCAGGCTGATTTTCGTGTCCCATCAGAGACAGTTTCCTTGTGAGTATTATATTTGGATACTCCGGATACTTTTTCCAGTTGTTATCGAAATGTAAGAGTATTACTATTAGTATTACTATTAATTTACTTTACTATTCTGGAAAGTAAATTAATTCCTCCCATATCAAGGAGAAAACTATGAACGAAAAAAAGTTAAATAAGTCGTGTGGGGGGAAAAAAACACAGCACGTCACAACAAATTTGCATGCATTTGATTTTATCCATGACCTACTTTGTAGGTACCATCCCGGAATTTGCCTGGTGAACTTGTTTTCATGGATTGTGCTATATGCAGCATGTATGTCACATGTTTATATCACATGTTCTTCCAATATACTATATTACATTTACATTGATTTAAAAATTTTCCCAATACTGTAATTGTATTGCAAATTACATGTCAATAATAGATACCGTCTTTTCATTCGGGTTTCAGAATATAATTGTAATCAGGGATAAACTAATGAAGGAGAAACAGTGTGTGTCATAGTTTCTCTTTCTTCTTCTCTCTCGCTCGCTCTCTCTTGTACACACATTTAAGAGGTATGTAAACTTCTTTGAAGGAAAGACAAGAAGATTTATCAATACTATGGGGGAAAGCTTGACATTGTTAAATTAATTTCACTCTTTATACAGAAAAGAAAATACCCAAGTTTTAAAATAATAGAAGAAACATAAACACAGACAAAGGAACAAAAGTCCCTACTCTCACTCTTATTGTCATGACTCATGAATATAAATAAGTTACAAATTTTTGACATAGGCTGTGCAACACGTTTATGGACCACCCATGTAGGTAAATAGATCTATAACGAATGGTATGTGAGTACAGTGACAGAAGAGAGAAGGTGTTTTGAAAGCGTAGTCATGAATGGGAGCATCTCGAAAACTTTGTTGCTGTGGCCCAGCATAAAACAGGAAAATCAGCATTCGCGATTTTTCATAATGCCTATGAAGCTGACAATCAGTCGAGTATTTATCTACTAGACCATTAATAAATTCATTAAAACATGGACCATAGATAGATGACAGATAGAGAGCCCTAGGAAACGACATCTGTATAGTGCAGGAGTGGTCAACCTTTCTTGAGCTCGGGAAATTGTTCTTTAGAAACATATTTCCAGAATTCAATTAAATTAGACTATAGCTATGTTCGAGCAGGCTGCAGTACTTGAACTAGTGAACACTAGGACTTTTGCATTCAAGTGGGTAGTGCAAGTTGAACCTCAACTGTTCGGACGGCTAGCGCGAGTACAAGTAGTGTAGTCCAATGGAAATCAGCAAAGAGCATAAAATCGAAACCCCATCTTCAGCGTTTCATGCGAACTTAATGACCAGAGGAGGATTCTTTTCTCTGAAGGAACAAAACTTAGTATTGAGGAATTCTTCGGTCATGAAAATTACCAGATTTACGACTTAGCCTTACGAGAATGTTATGAAGAAGTCCAAAGATCCTGAGAAGCTATCATCTCTCTCTCTCTCTCTCTCTCTCAAGTGATGTTTTGGTGCGGGTTAGCCTTTGGACTTACCACTGATCTCTCGTACTGCGAGCCAGAAGTGAAAACCTCCGCCAGAGTATACGAATTTCAACGATGCACTGTTCAAAGATATCCAGTGATGTTCCCGAAGGATTCCATCCCACCTGCCCACGACCAAGACTACTCAGGAGAGACTTCAGATGAGATGCGTGTTGTACTTCCACTTTCCAGACTCATTGGCCTTCAGCGGACCAGATATGAACCCAATGGACGATATTTGAGGAGATAACCAGTTAGAAGAGACATCCTAGTATCCTGAGCTTTAAGTGCTGCTTGGCACAAAAAGTACATAAGCAGTAACCCAGCCTTAAGAACTATGAGGAGGACAATGGCATACATTTTGAAAAATGATTGATGATTTGTCTTCAAAATGATTGTATCTAAGTTACATAAAGAGGGAATTGAAATATCTTCAAAACTAAGTTTGTATTTAATTAGAAACTTTGTAGAATGATACAAGTTAAGATGTTTCTTGATAAAACAAATACAAGTTGCATTCATTATGTTGTACAAAACGTACACTATTTTTTAAACAATTGAAGAAAGCAATATAGGATTATTATGTTTATTTCCCTTTCATTAGAGGAAAATTGGAATAATAACAATAGAATCGAAAACTGCTGGAAGAACTAAAACCTTTTTGCAGCCTAGGAACAAAAACACAGTTCATTCACATCCTCAAAGAGAGAGAAAGACGAGCGCTCGAGAGAACGCAAGGAACGATGTGTGTAATAAGATGATGTCAAACGAATTGTCTTGCAGACATTTGTAGCACTCATTATTACCAAACATGCAGCTACTGGCCATACGCACGGCAACATAAATATAACTGGACGACTATTCATTGTTTTGTTGGACGGCAGAAGAAAAAAAAAACAGTTGGAAGACAAAATGGCAACATAGTATAAAAAATAACTTTAAAAATATACTTTACAGCAATCTTTTTTGTTTTTCCAAGAATGCAGTTGTGTCTTCTGTGTAACTTGTCGGTAGGTACCGGTTTCTCTGTAGCGAATTGGATTCCACATTCTGTCTCTCTCTCTCACTCTTCGAGCAAGGTCACGACAAGCTTCTACACATAGTTGTATACAAGTCATTGCAGGGTTTTCCCCAAGCAAAAATGTTCCCATCCATTTACCACGCCTTTCAGAAGCCAGATACTACCCACGCGCGTTCAAGCTGTGTTATGTCTGTCCGTAATGGGTACTTGAAGACTCGTGCGTATGTGTTGTTCTTTCTTTCGCACTCGACATGTAGAAATGAGCATGCACTGGATTTTTTTTTTTAACGTGTGAATGCGGAAAGAGATCCGTCTACCGCTAATTCGTGTATTTAAATTACAACAAAATGGATCCTAGAATTAAATTACAAACTCTTCAGGACTAGTCAGGTGTGTATAAAAAAGTACGAATATATTGGCTGAATTTACGTCCACATTTTAGTTTTAATTATGATGACGATCAAGGTTTTAAAGCGCGGACCCATACTTTTGAGTATCTTCCCACAAAAAAGTTGATCACGAACTCTAAAAAATGTTTACCGATGATCTAATAATATTATTTGCATTAGTTTGGCTACCTTAAGTGCAAAGTCAGTAAAAAAAATGTAACAAGGATTTTGCGCAACTCCAAGAGTTTCTGTACTGTTGAAAATTTTCTGCTACATTCTTGGAGAAAGCTAGGCAATTTCCTGGAAATTTCCTGTAGGCTAACAACTTTACAGGTTTGACGATAAAAAAAAAAAAAGAAGCCTCAAGCAGGATTTGAACACGGGTTCTTTAGTTAAAAGTCCAGCTTCTCCGTGACTAGCCTAAATTGCCACTGAAAAACTCAATACATTAAAACAGTATGAATGGTCAAAAATACGTTGCCCGAACCCCCTAAAAAAAAAACAAAAAAAAACGAATTTACTTCCACAGCTTACGCCATTTTCTAATAACTTTTCTATTTGTTAAGTAGCGATGGCAATCTTCATTCACTGAGAATATTTCCCATTTCTTTAAAATACGTGATTAAAATGGCGTCAGCAAACACTTGATCAGAATTGCATGTTCGATTACGATAAGAAACAGTTTTCTCTTCTGCGCATGTGCGAAAATTAGGCTAGAAGGGGGAAATAAGAACCTTTAACCATATAAAATAAATATATCGGTGTTTTTGACCGACACATTTCAGACACATCAGAAACATTGCAAATAAATACATATACCGGTATCTGAAACTTTGTTTCCAAGCATTTTTTACAGTGTGTATCAAGAGAACACCATGACACGTTCTAATTCTTTCCACGGTTTTTGGCTAATACTTAAAACTAAAACAATAACATTTGAGGTAACAGTTTCCTTTTAATTATGACTTTAATAAATACTTAGAACTGTTCCTGATCAGACTACAGGAAAGACTATACTACTCATTAGCACACTGACGCGAAAATCAACATGAAATTTCCACAATGCATTGACGATGTGTTCAAATGAAAATGTAGTACTATGATTCGGAATTTAGCGGAACACGAGTTACAGCACTTCCCGTTAATTTCATAACCAATTGATTTCGAGAAGGAATCTCGACACATGCCACTTTTAATTTCAGGGGAAATGTGCCATCGTGGTCAAGCATTGCATGCTGTTCAATTTTATTGTGGCCTAGTGGCGCATATATATATATGAAATGACAACATGGGTCAATGGTCAGGCATGATGTTTGCCAGCTGGGTTCGAACCCACGTGCTTTCCCTTTCCCAAAGCGCAATGCTGAACTGAAATTCGCGGCATCAACGAATTGATCACAGGGGTTGGGTTTTATTGGATCACTAAACATGAGATAGCACGTTTACATGTATCACAGTGATGTTTCCAGGAGTTCTTTTTTACTAACGATGGCAGCTCGAGTGGTCATAACGTTAAATAGTGTAAAAAGTTACCTCACCTACCAAGTTTCCCTTTATAATATTTGAGAGTTCCACACGCACTCTCTCGCCAAATTTTCAAAGAAACTAGTAAATGATAAAACATAGC
>JAGDQP010000558.1:119424-131543 GCA_022664845.1 Lepisma saccharinum | reverse complement strand
GCAATGCTTGACCACGATGGCACATTTCCCCTGAAATTAAAAGTGGCGTGTGTAGGGATTTCTTCTGAAATCTATTTGTTACGAAATTAACTGGATGGGAAGTCTCCTTGGTAATATTTTCTTTGTATTTCAGAACATACCATCAGCTATGACTGTGCTTTCTTGTTTTGTACACCAAAATCCGGACAAATTTAAATTTAAATTTCCCGCCACATTATTCTTCCGCCAGAGGTCGTTGTTGGCGCTCTGCATTGTCAATTGTTTTCTAGTAAACAATCGTAATCTCAAGATGTTAAAACGAAGTGCAGGGTATGATAAAAGAGCCGCTATTGTCGAATGTCGAAATTTCCCGCCAGTCTTCACGGGCTAAATGTTGTCTCCAGCAAGGGTCATGTCATGCCCTCCACATTTTTTTTTTTACAAATAAAGAAACTGTCACAAAACCAGCTTATTTGAACGTTATTTCGAGTGTGGTGAAGCCGTGGATAGAAACAGTGGCGTCTGGAACTCCATGTTTAACAGCAAGACGGTGCACCGGCCCACATGAGCCATTTGGTACAAAACTGGATGTCAGACAATTTTGATATGTTTTGGTCTAAGAAATTTTGGCCTCCCAACAGCCCTGATATAAATCCCCTGGAATACTACGTACGGAGCGTAGTTGAAAGGGTCTCCATCCAATTTCGACATCCCAATGTGACGTCATTAAGGACCGCCATCGAGGAAGTTTTCGCCGACATGAACTAGATACATTACGTCGTGCATGCGCGCGCTTCAGACCGAGATTGGAGGTCATTATTCAAGCTAAAGGGAGGGATACATTGAATGGTTGTGCTCTATAGAGGTTCCCTATGTACCATGGAAAAGGATTTTTTGTAATAGGTAATATTTCACTAATAAAATTTTGTTTAAGGAAACTGCCAAATTTGTCCGGATTTTTGTGACACACCCTGTACATACATGGCAATAAACTATGGATTTCATTGATGAGGGAGGGAGTTGCATCGACTGAAATACATGCATGACTAATTAATCTGTACGATGACCCAGTCAGGGACTAAGAAACGTCCAACGATGGGCAAAAAAATATTCTAAGAGAAAGAAACGGAAGAAAGAACAATTCAGAAAAAAAAAATAGAGAGGCCTTCATTCAACAGTGGGCAGAAAATATATATATATATACATAGGGTGTCCCTAAAAGGTTGGAAAATATTTGCAGTCACAGCATCCTTGAACCAAAGTGACATGTATCACGATATAGTTTTGCCGCTAGAGGGACATGGAAAGAACAAGGAAAAGGCGAAGGTGTACTTTAAATCTGGACATTTTATTGGACAGTCCTGAACACGGATTTCACAAAAAATTACGAAATGGCTTTTATTGGCACGCAAGCAAGCACCAACACACCTTTCCATAACGTGTTGTACACATTGCAATGCCCCTGGTGTGGGTCTTATTTGCCCACAACCTGCCATATTGAGTTTGCGCAGAATATGCATATCCGTTCGAGGAGTATCATACACAATATTCTTGAGATGGACCCACACGTAAATGTCCAATGTGTTTGCGTCCGCGAAGAAGTACAATCTTGACCATATCAGTCGGAGAAATGTCTTGCAACAGCAAGGGTAATTCCTCAGCCAGAAACCTGTAACAGACATCGCCTGTTAATAAGCTCGGTAGTATGCATAGTCCTAGGAAAGGACCCCCCCCCCCCCGCACTCATGCCCAAACATTGATAGATAATTATACCGACGACTAACTTCCACGTGTCAGTGGGTATTCGCTGATCTCTATTTAAACTAAATATTTCCAGTAATGAGCCAATACCATACGGCATATTTAGAAGAAGAGAATGATTGACTAGTGTTGCCCACAAGACGAGACATTTCCCGTGCTGTTTCTAAAAAACAAGATATGACAGAACTCTCTGAGACGAGACCACCAAATATTTTCGAGACATTTTCACGAGACAGGACAAGACAGCTTCAAGTCTCGTCTCGTGAGCAACATTACGTGCCCCATTCCGCCCGGTCCGATTTTAATGTTCTAGCATCTTACTTTTGTTTTAGTATAAAAAACTTGTTTTACATATTTTTGCTACTAAAAACGTAAAAATTACCCTAAAATAGTCACAGACTTTAATGCATTCTAGGAGAAGACAATTTCCCGTGTCATGAGGCAACACACATATGACATGAGACGAGATAGAACTCCCGAAGACGAGATAATATTTTCACAAGATACGGCGAGACAGCCTCAAGTCACGTCTCATGGGTAACACCATGATTGACGGACAAAGATCAATTTCTTCCTTATTCCTTTCTGAGATGCTATTACATGTACTGAAAAAATAGCCAATACTGACACGCAAAACAAATAAGTAACTATTTATTATCTTCTTTTTGTATCCACTCTCTCCACCCTACAACAAAGTGGAGCATCATTGGACCAAAACAATGTAAATGAATTCCCACTCTTTTAAGAAATTTGAAGTTTCTTTTATACTCAAGAAACTTTAAAAAAAAAGGCTCATTATGCAAGTCTTCAGGGCACGCAAACGTAAAAACCATTCCCACTCTTCGGATTGGTTCAGAGATAAATGATTTAACCAGGTAAATTACACAAGCCGGAAGAAAAGAAAATCCATACCCATTTCCCAATGAGTGTTAGGGCTGCAGTACGGAGCAGGAGAGGAGTTAATTTGTGGCTTTGAACAACACAATCTGTATATAATGGTTAGACAAAAAAAACAAGGCTCTTTCTGTGTGTACCTCCACACATATACGTATTGTGGGAACGTGTACTCAGACCAGCCGTTCATATTGCTTGTTTCTCCTTCCCTTCCACAGAAAATTGTTTACCCAAGCACTTGAAATCATGACTTTAGTTTTAACACTTAATTCACTTCCAGTAATTGTTTTCATTAGTGACAGTAGCAACAATTAACGGTAACTGTTTTAAATAGATAAACAACAACATCATAATTATTGTTGAGATATTTCAAACGTGACTAAGTGTAAGCGAGATAAAGCAAAGGAAAACTATAGCTTGAAGCAGTGGGGGGAGGAGAGGGAGAGAGAATATGCAAGGGAGAGGGAAGTGGGCAAAGTAAAGATAAACAAAAGAAGTACTATGGCTGAGTTTCACAGGTTAAATATAGTGTTTGCTGATCGTGGTCTTGAAATCTGGGACATTACCTCTAAAACGTAACGGTCTATAATGTTTTTCCAAAAATTTTCTTAAAATATTGACTTACCTTTTTGAAGCGACTGTGAACTTTGCTGTTCGGAGGAGTTCATTTTTGCCTGAAAACAAAGAGAAAAAAAAAGTTAAGATCAAAGAAGGAGAAAGGAAAAAGTGTTAACAAATAACAACTTCAAACGAAGAATATATTACATTTCAGAAGATATTTCAATATTTGAACGATATTACACGAATCATAAAATTTACACAAGGAAATTTCACCCATTACTGTTTGGTAAAGAGTATATAATATTTACTATTTGAGGCAATCAAGGCGAAACTTGCGTGACACGGTAGAGAATATAAGACAACATTCATTATCATGAATATTACTACCGTAATAGAAGCAGTGTTGCCAAATGACCGTGTTCTAACACAAGTAATTAATAAGTATAAACATACCCTACAGTATACAATAATGAAGAGAGCGTTCATGACTTCACATTAAGCCATATTTACGGTTCAGCGGCAGCCATATTTGATGTATATATTATAGAATAAGATGTAATGTTTCTGTGTGTTACAGCCATGCTCTGTCTAGTATTTTTTTTTTTTGTCTCGGTGATAGAAAAAATAAATCCAAATAATTGAGAGTAAATTCCTGACACCAAAATAGGATTTTAAAAAATGCATGTAAATATGACGAATATAGCTTCGTTTTTCGAGATTCAAGGTTTCCAGCCTGGGGTCCCAATGTTATCGGGTTGTCAGTGTTGCCAATCTGAATCTAGTATTACGATGATCTTTCCAATGACACCTCGTATGTTTACTCAACATTTGGAATCATTTAGTCATTAAGTGATTGAAGGTCATATGTGAAACGCGGAATATAGTATTACAAACGGTTAATATTATAAGAGGGGAAAGAAATGTTCAAAATGTCGTTTTTCGACGTTTAACTTCGGATAATATCAACAGTTTACAACAGTGTGTTCTGTGCTTAACATGTGCTGTTTATCATATCTAGGGAAATACCAAATATTCAATTTCGTATTGGGTTGTAATTTGAAAACACACGATGGCAATGCTTACTAGGAGAGTCACATTTGGGGGTAAGAATAACACAAATGTAGCAGAGTGTTGTCCCACAAAGAACCATTCTCAACTTTTTAACGATGAATTTTAGATAGCTTGTATCGTGATAACGTAACACTCATTGACTTGCACATCATTTATTATAAATGCTCCAGTTATCCAAGAAACGTGACAACGTCCCGTGCTATAATGCTGTGAAGGTATAGAAGCACTCTTGTCATATACCTAAAGGCTACCGATCGGCAGTAGCTGAGTTTGTACACTACACATCAAAAGAATTGCGACTCTTAATGCCCGATAGTTATGCAACCCAACATACGTCTTTTTCTAGAGGATTTGTTTCAGGTAAAAAAAAACTAGTCTTTCTCTTTCCCTCCCGTCCAGTAAAAATCAGCAAACCTTCTTACAGATTTTTTCTAAATACGCATGAATTCTTAGATTGAAGCTGAAAACCACAGATATGACCTACTAATCCAGCTAGTTTTCTTAAGATGGACTCCGAACAGCTACGTTTAATGAACCACTCCTACTCGGAGTTTAGTCCCGAGCTTTGCGCTCATGAGGCATGTATGACAGCGCTGGTTCCTATAGATTATACTGGATGTATCTCAGAACTATCCTATAGGAGCGAAATTTTAACGAAATTTTATTCTGACGATCACTTTTGGAAGGAATATTAAAAGTAAACTAAGGAGTTTCAAAACTATCTACATATTTGAATTGTTCCACCTCTTGTTTTACTGATATGCTTGTGTTTAAATATCTTCCTGCAACATCTTTCTGTATGCTGTTTCGTCTGATTTTTCTGTCATTCAACCTATGAGAATTTATGAATACTTAGCAAAATTCTGTGAGAAGGCTATGGGGAAAGGGAAGGAGAAAAAGAGAAAGACCGAGTTCTTTACCTAAAACAATTACACGATAAAACGACGTAGGTTGAGTTGCATAACTGTCGGGCATTGAGCGTCACAGCCATTTTATGCGAAGTGTATATTAGAAACTGAATATAATTCAGTTTCATATTTTTTTGTATTAGAAACTGAATTGGGTATATTAGAAATATGACTTCAGAATCCTTAACCATCAATGCATCTGGTCATATTGAAGTAGCATTTATCAAAATGCAACGTGGAAGTAGCTGATACTACAAAGAAGGGGGAAAAAATAGGCAAGGAAAATGGGAGGAACGAAAAAGGAGAGAAGTTCTAATGGAATCACGTACAGCATCGTGACAGCATCTTCATGGGTGCTGATCGTCAAGTGGACACGTCATCTTCTAACTGCATTTTCATTCAATATTTCAAATCTTTTGGAGGGGATATCGTAAAAATAACAGTCATCAAACAAACTATTCACGCAGCCTCTTTTGGTTTCTTAGCTACGCTCTAAAAGCAATCGAGATGATGACACAGGGACACGACGAGAGTAAGAACTTAAAAGGTTCCATAGGTTCAAATTCTGTTACCATGAAACTACAGAAGCAAAGACGCACACGTTTTTAACTAAACAATCTAATATGTTCGTTTTGGTGCAAATTCAGACCGCATGAGTTGAATTAATTTGTCAATGATTTCTAAGCAAGAAAACGTATATCCCATCAATATAGCACAGAATACTTGGAACAATGTGCGCCTACGGTTGTTTTTTTCTAATTTGTAACAAACCTGTCTCACTATGTGAAACATGAAGTATGCGGATTATACTCATACGAAGACTGTGGGCTTACGTTAATCAACGATTTTCCATAAAAAAGGGAGTGGCACCATCCACAATTACTCCAGTGAAATTAAGGAAAACCTGAAAAACTTCTGGCAGGATGGTAGTAGAGAAAATTGAGAATCTAACGCATGTAGCCTACCAAGCACTGATTCGAAGTTAAAACCACCTTTGCCTGTATATCACGGAGTATTTAAACATAAGTATTATAACAAATTAATTATCTGAGAATGAGAAGAAACGTTCATGAATAGCAATTTAGTTTTCTGGTTGGGCGAATAATTTAAACACGCTAGTTTTTTTATGCTCATGATCCCAGGTTCGAACTCGGAGGCAGAGCTGAAACGAGTGACTGGATCAAATTTAGGTCCGGGTGACCGGGTCTATGCTTGGGCCCCGGTGACCCATGTCCACCCGGTTGACAAAGGAGATTTTTTTTCTTCCCTTAATATACACTTCCCCCTAACCACAACATGAAAAAATATGAGGCTGAAATGTTCCTAACAATAATAATAACATAGAGAAATAGTCTCATATGCTCGGAAAGTACAAAAATTCCCTGAGGGTGTGCAAATACCCCTCATGGAAAGACTATCCTGAAAGTATTAAATAGAATACAGCATTAAAGTCTTTTAAACTCTCAAAAATGAAGTTCCAGTATTTAATATTCATGTTAGTGTAAAATCCTCAAGGTGTCATCGGGTCAACTGAGCCAAGATTCAATCATCGAGTCGACAGATTACTGCAGAGTCATTTTGGTAAAGTTTCAGACTGGGTCACCAAAAATGACCTGATTTCAGCTCTGCTCGGAGAAGGTGCGCTGAAAGGAACAGTTCCTAGCCCACTTTAAGAACAACCCATACAACCCATTCTTTAGAAGCTCAGAAGCCTGTTTACGACGTTAAAAACAATTGCGAAGAAAACTGTAAATCAGATAAGTATATGCAACATAGAAAAGATCTCATTATATCCATTCCTTCCTATTAAAATAGAATGTCACCCAGTTACCACTGAAAACGAAAAGAAAGTTCAATTAACAGAGTATGATGGACGGTGAAGGTCCCTTGGCCCAAAGGTTCCTTGGCATGGAAAACCAATGGTGCTTTGACAGCGCCTGCAATCGGAGGAAGATAAAGCTGTAATAAACTACGTTCAATGTGTTCTTACTGAGACTGAACCCGGAATCCGTTGACTACAAAGGGACGAGCGAAAGCATGAAATTCTGAATAAAATATTAACTATGATTACCGAAATATAGCTGGACTCTTTTTTAAGTTCAAGTCTTTATGCTTCCATTAGAATAGACTGCTTTAAGAATCTACTAATATATTCTTAAACAAAGATTCGAAAAAGATCAAAAACTGTCTCTCAGAAGAAGCGACTAAAAGATCATACATTCATTTTTTTTTTTTCCTTTGGGAATACATCTAAACGTACGACACATGCCTAATTAGGTTTGGTACTAAAGTACACTTGGACATGTTTTTCCAAGCAGAACCCTCTCTCTGTTTACACTGAGCAAACTTGCAAAGCGTTAGCGTGTTGAAGCATCTGGTCTTTTCTTGGTGTACATATCGCGGTGCTTGAGAAACATTCCTATGTTTATTTCACTTTCACATGGCCGTGAAAGGTAAGTAACAGCTGCGAATCTACATGTACTTGACATCTCTCTCCCTGTCTATTTTTTTTTTTCATACTAAGACGTCCAAACACAAAAGCTATGTTTGTCTTTTAACATATAAGAAACACACTCCCTTCTCAAACGCAGTAACATCAAATCTGGATAAATATTTTTTATGACAAAAATCTTCAATGAAGGAACTCACATTAATTAGAGTAATAGTGGAAAGGTGTGTAAAATAGAAGCTAATATACAAACAGTAATATAGAGTAAAATAGGGAAGAATGCAGTGCACTTATGTTTTGTATATAAATCGCAGCATAATATACTTATCTGGTGACAAGGATTGTAGGGCCACAAAACTTAATCTTTAATTTGAAGTAGATTTTATGAAAACTATTCCTTTACAACAAAATTAGTAAGATACTACACCTAGTCTATTATTAATTCAGAATACTAAAAATAGTTCAAAATGTATAATGATATGATTATGCTGTAATACATGAAGGCGCTCTTGAGTTCTGTCCCCTTATGGCAGAACTTAACAGAGTGGATCAATGGTCATACAATTCATGTAATCAACATACAATTTGAAACACAATTTAAGACGATATGCTATCATGAAAAATTTAAATGTCTATATTATTTTAGCTTCAATGATCTTATATGTTGCACTCGACTTTCATGATTTACGTACAATTTTCTCTGCGGAATATCTTAAAGAATTTAAAACACTTCTTGTTTTTTTTTCAGACTAAAATTAATAAATTAATAGAATTCACCGAAATTACATTTCTCAGTAAGATTACAACTACCGCACTTTACAGCTGCTTTACATGATAATGTCAATGATAAAAGTTACGTTAAAATGTGTTGCGAAGAAAGAGATGACATAAAGCACGGATTCAGTAACTCGTACTATACAACAGAAAGTCTATTGCCTGTTCACAAAACTGTGGTCAAGCAACTTGGTTTTGTCATGAGTCCTGATGGATTAAAGTGCACATAACATACTGTATTATTTGCAGCTCGACATTAAAATGTGCAATAACCATTGGAACTAATAAATAAAATTTTAAGGCTTCTTTCTCACTGTCACTGTCATAAATTTCCTATTTTGAGGGGGAAAGTAGTTCATGGATAATCCTCACGTATCGTAGTAAAACTAAGGAAAACACGGGATGAACCAGGAAGAAGTATATACTCAACCTTTCCAGTGTCCCTTGGTGGGCACTGAACCACAGCACGATGAAGGATGTAGCTCTAATCATCAATAAGTAACAAACGGAAGTTATACCGAGAACTAAGAGAGAACCCACGTCCATCTTGTTCCCTGAGAACACAATTTATCCGTTAATTTTTTTAATTAAAGGAAAGTACATAAATCATTTCACAGAGTGCTGACACGGTAAGTTACAGTAGTTCTACCAGTTCTTGGGAATTCCTGCATAGTAAAAACGCCAATTATAGTCCACTGCAACGGTGCATTTCTTCCTATAACTATAGCAAAATGCATATTATCCATACTAACTGGTTTTCTCTTCCTTTACTTAGTATGTACCTAACTTATATATTAGTTAGTACGACTCTACCAGTTACCAATTAACTCTTATACTTTAATCTATTTTGATAAATATCTTATGCCAGTGAAGTATAATTAATTGCGTACTGTATAAAAATGTGTGCGCGCATGAATATTTCGTTATAATAGATTGTAAATATATTTTCTGTTTCTTTCTTGTTATAGAGTATAATTATTTAATCTTGAATATTCATTTGTTGCAAAGTATACGTTGAAATTGTTTTTTAATCAGCCATTTCTACTAGTTAGATGTAAAAGAGGGTATAATGGCTCCAACCTCGCGAGTGTAATTCAAGACACGAAATAAATAAGTAACAATACTTGTGGATGGCTATGAAGTTAATACTGGATTAAAGGGACTAACGTTGACTAGAATGCATAATATCAGCGTAGTCTACAATTTCCTCACGTTCGTGTCTTAATGATATTCACAGGAATTCATGAGAAAAGGCAGGAATGTGTTTAATGGAACTCATATTTCATCAGAACATTTATATACCAAACAAAGGTGTTAACACTAATTTATATTAATAACTACCTTACTATAAGTAATCTGTTAGGCACTAGCAATTGTAACCACACAAATTATTTTGGTAACAACGGTACCCGTTGTGCCTAAATTACAACAACCCAATTTAGGAAAAAACGCTAATTAATTTTCATTGTACCATCTTAGTTAAAATACGAAAGCAAAAACTTTTTTATTTCAAGTTAGTGAAACAATTATATGATGTAAAACGTCTCTCAAATAATTTCAATCAGTTGAGTAATTTTCTTCTAATTGGAAGTCTAGAATGAAGTAACCAGTTTAATGTGTTGTTTCAAACTGTAACTTTATAAATTAATTTAGGTCTGTCATAATGCCTTCACTTGAGTAAAAGGTGAACAGAAAATAACAGGTGATCTTTACAACTTTACTTAAGCGATTTTATCCTTGCGTAAGTCATTCACCTGTCGTTGATGGCCAAAAATATCTATGCTTTCACTGAAGATAAGAACGAACTATATACACTGGCAAATAAACTCAGTGTTTACCGAATCAATTTCAAAACACATTTCATATAAGATTAAATTTGAGGGTATTGGGAAATTCTAGAGTATTACCAACATACTCACTATTTCAAATGGATGGACATAGTGAAAAGAACATAAAATAAATTTAATAATAAAAAATACCCACGACGCAAAAGTTGCAGTTTTGTTGGTTCAAGTGCTATCAAGAACTATGTGATACTCAATCACCATTTCGTAGCTTACCAAAAATAATTTTAAGTGTCATTTCAACTTATTGAAACTTTTTATTAAGATCTTTTATAGCAACTGAAGATCTCAAACCATCTCGATATGGTCTTACTATGTCCAATGGAAAACGGAAAATATCCAGACGTGAAACCCTCACTAGAAAATCCGAACGTCAGTTCACCGTTCAAGAAACAAAGTATAATATTCTAATCTTAAATGATAGCGGACGTGGATAACTGGTTTCACTCGTCACCTTGTAAGTCCTGTATTCGACTCCAACTTGGGCTCGGCCTGGTCCTATTTTACATACATACCGTCCGGTTCGATGCGAGCTTGATCAAAAATCGGCCTAGGATGGCTGGAGGAAAGTGGGAAATTGGCTTTCAGGCCCCACTTTCTTGGCCTCATCAGTCCGGAAAAGCCCGATTTTCTGTCGGGGTCGGATGAAGATAGAAGGTATGCATTTAAAATCGGTTCGGGCAGGAAAGGCGGAGCTCGGGCCCGAATGGAGGGCTTGTAATTAATGGGTGTCCGTACCTGCAGTGTGAGTGTGTATAAGAGTTTTCATATTTTTTGAAAACACCGAACAAATGACAAGCAAAAATAAAATTCTAGAAAGCAGTTCCAATAATACATGTGAACATGTAGAAAATGAACTATGTGAGATTTTGACATTGTTTATTTTAGCTGAGAAATTAGAATTCCCGTAATTGCGTAGGCGTATGACGTCATCATTTACGGGAATTCTAATTTCTCAGCTAAAATAAACAATGTCAAAATCTCACATAGTTCATTTTATACACATTCACATGTATTATTGGGGCCGCTTTCCAAAATTGTATTGCTTCGTGTCATTTGTCCAGTATCTTAAAACATATGAAAACACACACACACACTCTCGCACCGTAGGTACGGAGACTTCGTAAGGGATCCCAGGCTCGATTTCAGGCGGGAAAACATTGAACATAGTTGTCCCAAACCTACTTGAAACTGTATATCCAATCCCTAGGACGTCATTTTCATCCGAAGAAAGACAATTTCCCATTGCTCATTAACGTTTGACAGAACACTAATTATAATAATCAAATTTTAACGCGAGTCCATCTTGTTCGCCTATAACAATCTGGAGTTAGAAAAAATCCCTTTCGGTAGGCCTACAGGCTGAGGTAGATTTCGAAGTTTCGCTGGGAGCCGGGGCTCGCCCCCCAACTTCAGTGCTTTTGAGAGGATGCGCCTCCTTTATCTTAACCAAAATCTCCCTGCAGCACTACACCACCACGGAGTACATCTTCACCCTCCCACGGTTGGCTGCGCCCCCAAAGGGAAGATTTGCCCCATTTATTGTAACCTACTCTTGGTCATACACCTTCATTGAAAATTTCGTTTCTCTACCTTCAATGATTTGGAAATTGGGTTTTTGGGGCGGCCATTTTGGATCCAAGTTGACAAATTTTTGAAAGTTTTCTTATTTTGTCGTGACCTACTTGTGATGGCGACTTTTCCCAAATGTTGTGATATTTCCCTAAGCTACTCGTCATAATGCACCTTTATGCCAAATTTCGTATCTCTAGTTCAAACGGTGTGGAAAATAGATTTTTAGGTCCGCCATTTTGGATCCAAGATGGCGTCTTTGAACTCATTAGGTAAAATTTTCACAATCAAAAAGTGATGTTGTAC
>JAGDQP010000558.1:91606-119324 GCA_022664845.1 Lepisma saccharinum | reverse complement strand
TTGATTTCAATAGCTCCAGCGGTTTAGGCTGTGTATTCTATACAATAATGGGTTCGGCGGCCATTTTGGATCCAAGATGGCGACCGATTTTGCTCATTAACGAACTTAACCGAGCTATTAAGCCTAGAAACAACATATAAAAATTTGGTTCAAATATCTTTAAAATTTTGGCCGCTAGTGTGTTAATATATATATATATATATATATACACACTTTCATATCGTACCGATCTCAATAGGTATATTTTCTTCGAAATCTACCTAATACTATCAACGCATGACGTTACTCACTTGTCAGAGTTATTTTATTGTACGTCTTCCTACCTATCTTTTCGCAAATTAATTCTATTTTCATGCCTAAAAAAATATACATAGCCCATGAGTTACGTAGTGTCGTTACTGCTCTTAATTTTTGCAAGAATTTGATTATGGTATCACCATTGCACTCACCAACATCAAGTTGGTCTGTAGAAAGTTTTATTCATTTCCTTGAGTTCAAACCAAGGAATGTCCCTTGAAATAACGTTTCCACTGTTTCTCGTAATTCGTGAATTTCTTTCATATTTCTAGTCTCAGATAGATAAAACATGATGATGAATGAAATTTTAACATCATAAGTAAGTTCACTTAACATCAGTTTCAAAACGAAAAATTGAATTGTGAAAAATTTCGTGGCATCAGAACCAGACCAATCTAAATATTAATTGATATATTTAAAAATGTTAATGAATCATGAAATACTAAGGTGTACAGTAAGTATAAAACCTGTCAATGAAATACGGAAATATTAATATCTAAAAATCGAACCTTTGTCTCGTTACATCTTTGTGTTTCTTTGAGGCGACATAAAACTCATTCCTAGACTGTGGCGTAAATTTTATGATGAAATAATCACGGACTAAATAATAGTTATTCAATGAACAATATAATTGAATTTTGCTTTTCACGTTGACAAACTCTTATTATGGAGCGAACTGATTGTGTTCCATACGCAGAGATCTCTTGGTGAAGAGATAGCCTTACACCGTATGCCCAGTGGCGCTTGAGGTGTGTCAGTCTACCCAGCTCCTTTGTTGCCACGGTTAGTTGTTTTCATTCAAAACTTGTATTTTTTTTTTTTATTTTAAAAAAAGTTTAACTATGACACTTTTTCAGTTGAAAGAAAATATTTAATACAATTTTATATATAAATTTAGTTGAGATCAAGAGATTCGATCTGTTCGCCAGGAAAACAATAATTCGAAATTAATATTTAGTCGAAAATTACATTTCGTATGTTCTTTCCGGTTACACCTTACAAACATTTTTGTAAACACTAACATGTGGTCAGAAAAAATAACAAAGATGTGCGCCCAGTAGATCAAATACCCATTTCAAGTATCCATTGTTATCTAACTACGACCGATACGATTTTAAGTACCCTTTATTCAAATAAATCTCTCTTGATATATCCAAGCGGGGGCACCAACAACATTCCTTGCACCTCTGTTTATACACTACAGAAGCAGTAAGTTTACACATCTTACGCTGTGTAAAAATTAAAATCCTTCATACATAATGCATACGTACTTTTAATACAGGCATTTTTAAAGAAGTGTTAGGGAAAATAAACTTGATCTAAAATGCATTTCATGATTCATTTAACTACAACATTGCACTAATAATTCATGTCTTATTCGTCTTTTTTTTTAAACTAGAATAAGATCTGTAGTCCTATGTCTTATGTCGCCAAAGACGCTGTTTAAACGAAGGTCACACGAATCAATCGTATCACGCACAGTCATTTAAGTTGCTAAAGAAACGACTGAAAACTTCGCATAAAACATCCACTCAGGCATAATCGTGGGGAAATCGTGATTCTTTGGTCCAAATGTATATCAATTCGAAAAACATTCAAGTGTGTATTTTTCCTCTAAATTGCCCACATTCTCTTCACTTGGAGGTCGAGTTCTTTTACTCTAAAGCAAATACACACATAACTATAGTAGATAAACATTTTTAAAAAAACACACACAAGACACATAAAAAAGGTTTCCGCAATACATTAAACGACTATTTTTTTTTCGTTTCGTGTTGCTTGGGCAATCAAATAAAACAGTTTGGAAATTTTGAGTATCATAAAAGATTTTGTACTAGTTTGAGAAACAATATATTCTAGCATAACATAAAACATGTACAACAAAATATCTTAGTCATAGAATATGTTTAAACAAAGTTATATATTTGTTTCAAAGAACATTTTTATTAACTATTTCTGAATTCTCTCTTCCTCTTCTTTTCGGTTCCTTTCTTACCGCACTACTCATTCTTCCGCACAACAACAACGATCCAACCACTTCGAAAATATTTTTTAAAAAATCAGTCGAATTTACTTGTTACTGGCTCAATTTACATCTGAACAAGAAGTTAGGTTTGAATAAACTTTGTATTTTTTGGACCACTTTAGTTACCGATATTTATGAATTTGATCAGTCTCGTTTCAAGAATCTATTAAATAACACATACACCCCAAGTCTGGAACATGAACGGATATTAAATAGAGTTTTTTTCTACGTTCTGAGATCCGCACCCCTTGGAACCACATCCTAAATATCTTCCTGAGTATTTGATCTGAAATGACAACTACGCTTGTAATAAAGTGACTTTCTTAAGTTTAAATATGCATAATTAACTATTAAATCTCTACTGCAGAATTGTCTATAACCGTATCCTATCTGTTACAACTAAATACTATAATACTGACACAAATCTCCAGAACTATAGTGCTACACAGTATTACTCTGAACGTACATTGTAAGTTATTTCTTTACTGTAAAAAGTATTTATTATCCAGTTGCATGTGACCGTAACAAGAAATAATAACTATCATACAATTAGTTTTGAAACATTCGCTTTAGTTATTAAGCATTTAAAGAATATTTTAATTAACTTTTACGCCTAACAGCGCATTACACTACTAGAAAACTATCAAGCAAAGTTTTCTTTAAAATACTGACATGAGATAGTGAACAAGCTTCATTGTTCTCACGGCTAACATAGTTACGACGACAAAAATTCTATAGCTAATGGAATAAAGCAATCTCAAACGATGAAAAATATCAGGGTTAAAAATTGTGTATGAATGCATATTTTTTTTCCGAAACGAAAGGAAAAAAGAGAAACACGCAGATATTTTAGCTTCCATAGCCTACAGCGATAGGACTACAGCAAGTAATTAATCAAACAATACAACTGGTTTCATTATGAAGTTGTTCCCTATGATACACGCACTCAATTCTCAGTAAACAGCTTGAATACGAACAATATTAAAAAATACCGAACAGCTATTTAACTGCAAAGGTGTGTGCCATCCAATACTAGCTTATGTTTCAATGAACTTCCATAGTAAAAAAAAAATACACAATTTCGTTAATTCCAAATATTTCAGAACGTTTTACCCGAATAATAAAAGGTCTTGGAAGTAAACTAAATGCCATACAAAAATTAAAAGGAGTCTAATCAACAAATTACAAATAATCTCACAAGACTAATTCTTCTTTATTTAACATTCGTCTACTTCGTTCCAAGCTTATTTGAACTCCCTTCCACTCGCTTCCGATGTAAAAAGTTGACATCAACATCAAAATTTGACACGAATTCAGCAACTGGATAAGTGAGTGCATTGTGAGTAGTTCGAAAAAAAAGAATGTTGATTCACATCATTACAGATTTTCAACTTGTTCCTGAGTACGAATTAAATTAAGGATAACTATTTGGTGTATTCCATTTATATATTTAGACGATCTAGCTTTCATTTGAAACGAAAATATAAGTGTTAAGATACGATTTTCTCAGCACGCCCGTCTGTTCGTTTCTGCCTCCTGCCCATATATAAAATAATTAAAACAAAATAAACAACAACGAAATAGATTTCCAAGAAAAACTCAAATACAGTAAACTTCCGATCACCCGGAGTTTCGGTGGAGAGTACTTGCTCATGCAAAAGACATATGAAATCCAATTTAGCAATAAATTTATTAGTAAACAACAATAACACACCATAGAATAATGGTCTGAGCCTTAGATGCCTACAAGCCATAAATAAAATTCAATTAAACCATAGAATAACTTTCCCTCAGCATGTGGAGTAGAAATATGACAAAAGAAACACCCAAACCTGGAACTAATTCTCACAAAATTGATTTTTTGCTATAAAGTGAAGTCAAAACACTTCCATTCAACACATTGAAAATATACATCAATATTGTTGTGCGAATTTTATTTTAAAAAATAGCGCCAAAATTTTAAGAAAATCACAAAAAATCATGTGTGGTATCGAATTACAGGGAATTGTATGCTGAACACGAGTGTGATTTTTCGAATTTTTTAAAATGGTTAACAATGAGAACTGCAGATAACTATCATGTGGGGTATTCAATGATAGGGATTGGGAGGTGCACGCCGAACAACAAAATCCTTTCTCTTTGAACCAAAATAGGCTTCATTTACTATTTTAATAACATAAAAAAAAAACTTTTTGTAACATAAAATCATATTTATTTATAATGAATTGAAAAGAATTCTTTTCATTGTAATAAAGCTGTAATTACAAGATATAACCTAATTATGAAACACTAAATATTACCTTCATCCTCATCATCTATTTCTCCACATTTTGTGCAATCTTTCCTAGAACACTATCTTTTGCATATTCCCAGGTTGGCGATCACCAGTAGCGCCCCTAGATTTAGCGCTCGCTCTCCCCCCTGGCTGGCATGGGAAAGATAGTGTTATATTAAAAATAATATGTCAATCTATTTTCTGCAACATCCTTAAAAAAATATTATATTTATTTGCATTCATTTTTATATTTGCAGTCAGGGCAAAACTACTCTTTCCGTGAGGAGTTAAAACAAAAATATTTTGTAATGTTTATGAGCGAAAAGAAGCTAAATTGATTTATTTCGGATTACTAAAAGTAATTAATTTATTTGAATGTGCCGGCTATGATTTTCCAGTTCGGTGTCCGGATTCGGGTGCGGAAAATCTAGTTCCCCCTACTTATAATACACAAGACGCTGCTGAATAACATTTCCAGACATTATTAGGTGATTGTAATGCGCTTCATGTAATATTATTCGTTGAAACACCTGTAGGTCTCAGTTTGCCTCATTTTCGACCTTTTCTTGGCCCCCATATGCTTAAAAATTTATTTTCCAAAAAAAAACAATACCATATTCATGTTTAGCATAAAATTCCCTGTAATTTGATACCCCCACATGCTTTTTTTGTGATTTTTTATTAAATTTTGGCGCCATTTTGTTTTTAAGATTACGTCCGAAAGTATATTTCGCATGGTGATGTTAATGTATATTTTTAATATGTTGAAAACTTTGCTGTACTTTGTTTCATGTCGCTCAAGAAAGACCAGCAGGTATATTAGACATCCGTCAAGAAGGGAATGACATAATATATCTAAACAAATTGCATATTAGGCCGCATATGTGCAATGCAACTCACTTGTAACTAACTGCAGATACAGACAGAAAGAGGTTTTAGTGCATCAGCTCATGCAATACAAAAGAAGGGAGGGAACACGAATTTTACAGCAGGCTCATCTCTTCTGTATGTACCCCAGAGGCCCCAGACACACGCACATATTCAAGACATTAATATATTAATCTAATAGGTATTTTACAAAAGAACTTTTAACGTAGAAATTGGCGTAACTATACTGAAACTTAGACATGTAACCGCTAGATAAGAGAGTTAGAAATACAGACGAAATCATTATTTAATAGGTCTAACTCCAGCTAGAGAAGATTTTAATAATCTAAGTAAATGCACCGTAAATTTTAACTCAGTTCATGTAATACCTTTTCTTATAAAAAGTTCTGCATAGTAGGTGAGGAAATAAGCAGAATATCTAAACCCATAAAACACCAGCTAAAAAATCTCCATCAGCAATGCATAACAATCTTTTTCACAGACTTTGGGTTGTTTCCATTTTCCACAACTTTTATTGCATTACTGAACCAATCATCTGACATTATATTCAGTACTCACCAAATCTTAGCCCAAGTGACTATTATCTATTACTGCGTCCGAGAGAGAATTTGTGTGGAAGAAAAATTTGAATAAAGATGTATGACAATAAAAGTTGGTTGAGCCTCATCCCTAATTATATGCGTCTATGTCAGAGATACGCAATAATAAGAAGAAACGACAATGACAAGCACGCGTGAGCCGTGGATGGTCTCGTAGTCCGACACCAGAACACAGTTTAAAAACGAACGATCATATTTTCAGTGGTGATTAGTACATATGCTTCAAGTTTGAAACTGTTCAGCTGATAAATGGGATGAGAATGTAATGAGAAAAATCCAAGTGTAGTATACCCAATTTCACGGAAGTGCTTATAGTACAAAAATTGGTAGAATTACCAGATTGAAAATGGCCAAGTAAACTAATGTCGTTGATTTCGAGAGACCCTAGCCTACTTACAGACGGACAAACAAAATTAAAAGATTATCCAGTTAAAAAAAAAATGGGGATCGGCAGGGACTGCTAAGAAGGTGGTGGTTCTACAATGCACACAAGGTTAATGTAGCTTCTAACCAGGTAAGAAACCGAGAATATAAGCTAAATAGAGAGAGAACAAAGGGGAGAAGATACAAGATTGCTCAAGTGGTTCGATTACGAGTTAACACAGAGAACACGAAGAGGGAATTAGCTAGGAGAAAGACACGGCTACTGGGTAACATTTCAGTAATACGATCACAAAAGAAGAGATAATTGTGTGGTAGAAGACCAACTGTTAGCAAAATAAAGACGAGACAAAAAAGACAGAGAATATCAGAAACTAACGAAAAAAGGGGTACAAATTACTACTTATAAAGGTGCATCAAATTAACGAAAACCACGAATAATGCAGACAGACAGCGAGAGACGCTGTTTCAATGACAATGCAGCAAGTTAAAAATGATCACGAAGTGTGAAGAGCAATGAATGGAAATGAAATTTTGAGAACATACAGTGAATTAAACTCAACTGAGTGAAGTAAATTAGTAGAAAATGAAGAAAATTTTAGTTAAAGAATGGGAAAAAATTGAACTCTCAAACAAATATTCTTAGAATTAACTATAACGACGTCTAAGTTAAAATAAAGACAGTTGTTAAAGAAATAAAACAATGCAGAAGTTAACAGATTATACTTAGAACCGAAACGAAAATTTGCTAGAGGCGAAAAGTACATAAAAGGATAATTTGAAAATTGGGAAATAAGTAGCATAAAAAAAAAAACTATCCTAGTCAATGAAACAAAGTAAGAAGCTTCCAGAATTTTTAAAATATTTTATTTTTATTTTGAAGGAGTGATGCTTACGACCGACCATTTTTCAAATTGCTAAAATATATGGTCAATTAGCAGTTGTTATTGTCTAAACTCCTTTATTACTCCTGACATGACTGAAGTGTATCTACCTACAATAGTACATTGACCAAACGAACATAATTTCTGAAGTTTACTCATATGTCGCTCATCTTGAAACCTTAGAAGAACAGCAAAACTATATATTTATGACCTGGAACGATAAAATTCAACAAGTTGCCTCGCATTGTTTCCCAGTGAAGTAGATGGACTCCCACAGTAGGTACTCGCAGATCCCGATCCCATTTTAAACTACTACCTACGTCATCTTACTAAAAGTTTATCTAAATAAGAATATTCCTTCTCATATGTTAATTCTATGGAATGGATTTTAAATTACGCATGTACATCATTAGTTTAATTTGAATATCTTTTAAGGCCTTTAGGCATCTGAGGCTCATAGGATGGAGGAAAGGATGTTGGAAGGTAGATGCCCAGGGCCTATTTTGGAGGCATCATCCCAGCATTTGCCTCGTATGACTAAGGATAAACCTTGTAAAATCCTCAGTCAGGATGGTCGTCGGCTGGGATCCATCCCAGGTCCTTACGAATGCAAATCATTAGTTGAGTAGATACTCTTAAGAAAGTAGACCTCTTCCATCCCTTCTCAACACACCTTGTATGAAGTTACAAGTTCAAGTTGAAGAATATGCAGTACTACAAACAAGATTCATGTACATAACAAATGAGAAAAACAAACCAGAATAGCTTCTCTTGAATTACTACAGATATAATCTATCATATTCTATTAACATTAATGTGTAAAGGTTACATCACAACGTTGTCCGTGTGTGAAACATCACGCTATGAAACGTAGGAGGCGTGTGAAGGTAATTTCAGGTTTTTCTTCCTAAGGCTCAGCACAAGAAAGGAGTGATGCACAGAGATTGTAATTTCACATTGAAGTCTCCTTTACGCTACAAGATAAACAGCACAAGACGGGACAGAGCGAGATGACAAGAGAATGGATAAGACTGTATAGTGAACTCCACAGATTGTATGATTCACTCGATGGTGTAAGAATAATAAAATAACGATGTCTAAGATGAGCAGGACATGCAGCTCGAATGGTAGACGAAGATTATAACCATCATGGTTTTGGAGCAGGAGGGAAACGGTACATCTTTCATAATCTTAATCATTTCTGTATCTAAGTATCAATCAATCCTAATCTCACGATAAATATTTTCTAATTTAAACTAAAATGCCATATAATTTTAATTTTGTGTTCTGCGTTTCATCTAAATTAGTTACAGAAGTGTACTGTGTTTCCTATTTATGATAAGGATAAAATTATTTGTATGGCTTACACCAGTCTCATAATGTTAAGGATTGTTTTATCTTATAAAACAGAATAACAAGTTTCTCCTTAATATTGTATGGCTTGTTTAATCACAAAGCTAAGCCCTTATAACAATCACCACGGCATTAACTCATAAGGAGCTCGAAAGAAGTTCACCTACCGCATTGTAAGCCTCGGTATGAGAAGAAAGCAAGAATAATACATGTATCAGTAGTAGTGAAGAATAACATATAATTTGAAGTCCTTGCGCTTGTTTTTCATTTAAAGCAGCTCGATACACAAAGTACTTTAAATGCTACCGTCCAATGTTTCCTCTCGCTGTTGTTTCAGGAAATGCAATATTTAACAAATTACAAATAATACATCTTTTTAGAGAGCATCAGAGTGATGAAGACTACACATCAATAGCAACATCACTGAGCAACACATGCACGCGGATGAGCGGTTGCAAGGGGACGCGGCAGACGTCATTCACAATCTAGCATTCCTCATTGCACAGAGTAACGGACAGTTGCCATAGTAACCGACGAAAAAGAGCGGATTTCGTTTTTTAGTGGTCTTGCACGGCTGTCTGGGCGAGCAGACTCCCATTGAAGCACGCTGCAACACTTCCCGGAAAACTTCCTGTTCAATCCCCCTCTTTGCCCTCCACCATCCTCCTCCGTGTATTCTCCAACTCAAGGCTTGTCTGATTCTTATTTTTAGCCAAAAAACAATAAAACAAGCACAGATGTTTCTAGTGTTACCTACAGAAAGAACAAAAAAAGAATACGAGGACGTTTTGGTTATTCGGTAGAAACGTGCCGCACTACAAAAGTTTTCGGTAACACGATGCATTTCAATTCACAGCTTTTGGCTTCGCGGCAGCAACTACCCTCTCCCATTCAGTCACTAATTTTCCAACTTCTAAAATACCAATATCTACTTCAAGTACTTCCCTTTAAACAGATGACTGAAAGACACATGCAACAGGCTACTTTGTGGTACATCTGAGACACACACGCATACACACACACACTCTCTCTCTCTCTCGGTGGTAAGGTTACGGACCGACAAACTTCGGGAGGTAATAGTACAGTGAAAAATAAAGAAAAGAATTCCAGGCAACGGGGGGAAATTAAGAGACGTTACGGAGCTACAGCCTGCCGAAAGCGTGGGAAAATGAACTTCAGAGCGGATTATTGCGAAAACGAAAAATTGCAGAGTAGGCGGTTGAGAGTAAATTAGAGGAAGTCACACCCGGGCTATCCAAAAATGCATATTGGAAAATTCTACAAGCAGGGCGTAAGGAATTCCCCAAAGGAAGTAGGGGATTCCCAGAAAGTCTTCCAAGTAAAGATGGGTCGAAAGGACCACAAATGGGATGAGTTGCCAACAGGTAACAATAATTCATTGCCGGCACGTCGATATCTCAACGAGAATTAATGTTACGACGATTTTTTTTAAATAATGCGTGGTTGCATATCAGACAGGGGTGATAATTAAAGACAGTCAACGAGCGATTGGCTTATTTATTAGCAATGAGAGAGACTAGGAGTATCCAGTCGGATGGTGGTGAGTACGCATCTCAGCAGCCGCAGTGTAGTAAAAAAGACGTCTTCGTTGGTCGAGTGGTCAGTGGTATCAGGCGCCTGTGATGTCACAGCAGTCTTGCATTGAAGCACGCCTGGAAAAGAATCAGTTGTATGATTAAAGCGTAACAGCATGCAAAGGATGGACGGAGGGTATTAGTTAATGAAGAGGCACGTTCGGCTGGTTAGTAGAAAGAACTCAATGCAATATAGCAGCCAAAGAAGGATTCCAAACCCAAAACTGGGTAGGCAGTATAATTAACTTGTTTTACTGGGTCTTCCTCATCGATAACAGGGAGCTTTTTACTGCGTCTTCCTCATTCATACTGAGTTCTTTCACTGCACCTCCCTCATCCACATAGTATTGAGCTTTTCACTGGATTTTCCTCATCCATAACACTGAGTTTTTCACCCCATCCACAGAATTGAGGGGCTTTTTATGGACGCGGTATTTCTAATTTTTCTTCTCCGACGAGCTAAATATGAAAGCTAATGGTGGTATAAAATATTACAAATCTAAAATTTAAAAAAATTCAGCTCTATACTTCATAAAATAAAAATAATAATGCGTTATATGCATATATGTAATTCGACAAGCGAGAAGACAAGCGTCAAGCGATACTTAATGTGCATATTATGTATAATCAGAAAATATTAAATATATAAGAGCAACACCCAACTGATCAAATAACAATGCCCACTAAACACTACTTTGTATTCTTACTAGTAATGGAATTTGTTTGCATGTTGTTATTGTTGATGTTCTATTGTTTGGTAGTTCATTTAATCCTCCTCCGCAGTGGATCCTTACCAAAGATGGATAACAAATAATGGCACAAATTGTCCATTTCAAAATCCACCAATTAATTTTCAAGATGCAGCATTGTTTTGTTGTGTTCAAACCAAACTCATGTCTTCTTGACATATCATTTAATGACATTTACGAATCGAAGATATGAAAGAGAGGATGTGTTTATCAAGACTTACTATGTTAGGACGTTAAGTTCCTCTTAATCATATAAAACTTAACCGAAATTAATATAAGTCCCGAGATAGCTACAGTGTTACCATTTTACTATTACAAAATTAGGGGAGGTGACTTCGGGCAGAGATTGAATCTGATATATGTGAAGAGGACTATCATTCTTCTCTCCAGAGTTAATTCGGTCTGAGCTTTAGATGCCTAAAGGACATAAATAAATTCAAAATTCCAGAGTTAAGTTGTACAAAGTTAAAAAAATCGCAATTTCTATTTCCACCAGTAAATTTCAAACAAAACAGCAACAGAATGAAGAACAAAGAAATAGCCACAATCAAATCGAAAACAACTACACTTTTTTCAATCTTTAACAAATTAGACTGGAAGGAGTTTCTGTCATGATTCTAATACTTGAAACAGGCCTACTAAAATTATTTATCTCAGTTTACACAAATTGAAAACTGAAACAGCTTGATAAGAAAACCTTAGAAAGAACGGTGAAAACAAGTTGACTAAGGGCACTGCTTGTTTTAGAGATCGAGCGAGATTTTCTTTTTTAAGACACTCAACATATCGTGACATATCGTAAAGTAGTAGACACACATATACAGTTGAAGAACACAAGTGAGTAAAGGTTCCTTTTTTTTTCGGAAGTCACGTGTTACTTGTCTCTCATCTGCTGGATTGTAGGGATGACCTTCACAACGACCTCTGTCCCCACCCAAATTGCTTCTCCTCTTTCTTCCCTCCAACCAGAATAAATTTCACTAAAGACGATGTGAGGAGAAAAACAACAAAGAAGAAGGACGAAACACTATAAAACAAAAAGACTTTGTGGTTTGACTACCGTGCAACGCTGGAGCCCAAGTGAATTATTCTGTAGCGAAGGACCATCACCTGAGGCTAATGAACATACTTACGTAAAATAATATCCACTACAGATGAGGAATCTTCTTCATATTTATAACTTAATTTCGTCGCCTTTTCTTGCATCTGTTAATGGCATTATACATCCAGCTTAAACGTGCGTGCATTAACATTACCAATAAGCCTAATGGAATTTTGGATGTTCACAGAACAAAGAAAGAGGTTTAGTAAATGATCTATCCATAATTTCGCCTACTAATTATCAGTTGTAATTAATTACCCCCCCCCCCCAAAAGAAAAATTAAGATGAGAAAGATGTCCACCATTTTAGGTGAAAGAAGGAAGAGGGAAATTTCACCCAAAATTACTTTCCTCCCATTTACTCCGAAGTAAACCAATGAAAAGAACTGACCGGGATAGGATGGAGTATTCGGTAGGTATCAGAACGACCCACGTTCTTGTCCAGATCACTGCTGTTGTCGATTTTCCTGTGCATGTTCCAACTGAACTTGTTTATTCTTAATAACTTTTAAGATGAAATCAGCTTCAAGGTGTTTAAATGGTACACTCAATGATGCCTTCCAAAGAATGTACAGAAAAGAACGTTCATCTTCCAAGAACAGGGTTATAATAATTCCAATCCCAACATTTTAACTGCGAAGTAATTAAACAAGACATTTTTTTTGGTGCAAAATGGATGTAAAGAAATTTGGTTATGTAAAGATATTTGAGAATTTTCGAAAAAGATATCAGTTTTGTCGATATTGAATCTGTTATGTAATTTATTGATATGTAGTAATGTGATTTATCTGTTGATGGTATTCACCTCTACATAAGAGCACAGATTTATTTTTCGTATACAGACTGTTAGGTAATAAGTTTTCTTTAGAATGAATTTGCTTTTCATGTGCTTATGACGACCTACGGGGCAACTAGACAGAAAATTCCCGGATATATAATTTCTCGACTTGGATCCAAGAAAAAGAATCCAATTCCGGAACAACCCCGGCCAATCCTGGACGGGTGGCAACCCTAGACCACAAGAACGTTAACGCCTATGAAGATAAGAATGTAGTACTATAGGGCAACTGAGACTATTGTGCTTAGTCATTCTTACTGTTTCCGAAAGTATCCAACTATTCGCTCAAGAGCAAATGAACAAAACAATAATAATAAATCGCATTTGATGCCAAGAACTGAACTCAAATCGTAGTACTTCTTTTAAAATGATTTTGTATCCTTTAGATATAAAAATTAAGAAAAGTCCACTTTTTGGAAGAGAATCCTTTGTAATAAACTAGCACAAAATAGTTGGCAATCTGATGCATCTGCATATTACAGAAAACCAGATTCAGATCAAAACACTGTAATTTGCTGTTAAAACCTTCGGTAAGCAGTTAAATATGCTCCAGTCTGGGTGCGGCGTCTCCCTTCCAGGCAGCAATTCTCCAGCATAGGAAGAAGAGAGAGAGAGAGAGACGAAGAAAGGGAGTTTCCAGGTGCCCGTGCTCCCTTCTCCAGCAAGGTGAAAGAACTGGAAAACAGTAGGGGAGAGAAGGGAACTGGAGAACGGCGAGGGCTGTGAAGTGTGTGCGTTTTTGTGTTTGTGAGTGTAATCTTTTCAAAGTGGCATTGATTAAATGTTCACGCCTCTTCCTTTAAGCTAAGTTGTACTACTACCGCAAGTATGTTCGCCGTTCAATTCACCTCACTACTCAAAGAAAGACTGACAATAAACATTTACAAAAGAAAAGAAAGAAACCTGTGAAGGGCAAATATTAGCTATGTATTTACCACGAAGTTCTACAACTTTATTTTATTACATGAACATGAAGTCCTTTTAATCGAATCACGCTTTTAAAAGTAGATCAAAGAAAATATTTACGGTAGCACTACTCAAGATTAATAACCACTACACTCAAATAACTCTTCAACTTCTGTACATGAAAACGCACGAAAAGTTAAAGAGTAAACTTGTAGTTAACATGTTAAGTTTCATTTTTGTCTTTTGTAAGCGCTGACACACTTGTACTAATTTCCTTCGCGAGAAGTTCAAGGAGGGGAATGTCTCATCGGAATTGTTACTGAAATACTAAATTGAATGGCAACAACATAGTTCTTTTTATAGTACAATCATAATAGCAATAATAACCACCGGCGTTACAGACCGATAAGCCTTCCCCAGCGCCATCTATCCGCGCTTGGTGGAACTGCGTCCACCTAAGTGACGGCAGCGTGGTCAGCACTGCGTGCCACTCAGCCACGAACAGGCGTATTAGGGCCTTTCTAGACCGAGTGGCCGTCACGTCTTTATTCACGTGACTCCCCAGTTTTCCACACGACGCTGGGTGGACGCCGAAAAGTGGGACTCCAGCCCGGGAACTGAACCCGGGACTACGGACATGAGTCCAACGCTCTAACCACTAGACTGTGGAGCCCCTTTATAGTACAATCAGGAACATTAATTCTACCAACATCAGTGCTCGAAATAAACATGTATGAATATATATATATTACCCTCATCTCTTGAAGTATGATTGTACATATTCTCATTTCTTGAAATTTAGTTAGAATTTGCTTCTCTTATTATTATTATTCAATGCATTAACGGTACAGAGGAGCAAGTACTTTCACAAATTACTTCCGGGAAAAGGATGTGTGTACACACAGATACATACACACCTGTATGGCTAGAATTGTTGCTACATACTAGGCGATAAAAGGACAGGAAGCGAAAATTTTGGAAGCCTTAGTATGTCGTTGTAGACGGAATGTGCTAATCTTCTGCGAGGAGGTGTTGACTATTTATTTGACCCAACCGAATATTTTTTTTGAGACTATCTAAAAGTTGAAGACCTCAGAACAACAATGTCAAACTATGGTTCTGGTAGTAGCATTTTTTTTTTTCGGATTTTCTACTAGAATAATCTAGCATATTGATAAACACACAATCACGTGAGAGAATCACTAACTCGACATTTTAAAGAATTAACAAAATTCTTTAAGCTTAATGGAGAACTTCAGTAAATACGTCATGCATAAAGCTGATCCGAAAACTAGAAGAAAATTAAATTCAAGGATATTCGCATAAAAAAATACTAAATTATTGTAAAGAAAATAAAAACACTCCACATAAACATGAAAAGAGAATCAAATGCGAGAAATAAAAATGCCAGTAACAAGAGCGCCAGTGATTTAATGCTTAAACATACGTTGCAGTGAAAACAAAGTAATTAAGATTAGGTAACAAGTTTCACACAGTTCATCTTACCATCGCTATCTCTTCAATCAACCTCTGCTTACGTATAGTATTTCTTATCTTAATGGTTCATCCTTTTGGTGTGATGTAAGAACACATTTTACTATTCTACTCGTCCAGTTTTAATCCTGGAACCTTACATACTAATCAAAACAGAAAGAAATACTCAAGTGCTCTGTTCTTTTTTCCGCTTTTTTTTTCCTGACTCGTTCCGACTATAATTAAGTGGCGTTAAACTTGTACAATTAAATAATTAGATGAATGTATTGCGTGCAACAGAACTATTCTCGTGAAAGCAAAGACCATTTAGAATGATCTTAGAAAAGATACACAATTTATTATTACATATAAATAAAATGCGTACAGCCGTATGAAGTTTGGCAGTTGCATTGTTTTACTTGTACTTACTAATTAGCATAACAAAATGTTAACAATAATAACTTACGGATATTATGTACACATTAAGTGGCTAACATCATTATTACTAAGAGTGAAGACAACAACATACTTTACGAGCAGATACGTATCCATATTAACCAAATAAGAATTTCTAATTATTAGTTCCTTTAAGACAAAGTGCATTGTTAGTGGTTCAAGTGCGACTGTCCAGTAGTTGTACGGAATATCTTGAAGTCGTGCCAAGCTGCACAAGTAAAATAAGCTTGTCTAGCTAAGAAGAAGAAGAAGAAGAAGAAGAAGAAAACTAGGACACATTCATCTTTTGCGATGTCTTCAAATTGATCTAAGCGAGTAGCTGACATTAGTGCGATGTTCTAGAAATATAATTAAATCTCATTACCATGCGAAGGTAAAATGTTTCAACATTCTACGGTGAGTGAAACCCTATAGGTATTTCCATAAATTAGTCGGTCAAGTTCGGCTAGATTCGGTTTAGTCGTTCCTTCGTCATGTTCGAATTTGTATTTAACAGTACGAGTTTTGTTGCAGCGGAAACAGTAAAAGTTTTAACATAATACGAAGACGGTTAAAGCATTAATGTTTCATAACACCAGAGTACGTTGGCTGGAATCGGACTAACCTAAATGATTCTCGTTACCACGGAAACGGCGACAAGCTCAAATTTCTGGTGATGCTAAAACGTGGAGGATTATCCATCCTATCAAAATATCAATTTTGGATTTAATAGGTCTAGCCGTTTCTACGAAATTTGTGAAATACGAAATTAGTGGTTTATTTTTACGTACCGTTACACAGAAACAATACAATCTTTCTCCAACTTCTGTAAAATTTCTCCACCACAACTACTACCAAGTTTGAGCAAATTGGTCCAATTATCTACTTTGCCGAATTTCAACACAGATCCCTGATTTCTTCATAAAATTTCAAACCAGAAAAAAACGAGCAAAGAATTTTGTATTTGAATAATCTGGAGATTTTGTGGAAATCCGCGAGAAATCAATTCGTGAATCAAGCACCTTACGGATGCAAAATTACGGCGGCTATAGGCACGATCCCATCTAGTTGCACTTAAAAAATCTACCTTTTTTTCAAATGCGTCACGGATCATTCATTGCCAGAGCCTAAATGGATTTTAGACACTAACAAGAGAACAGTCTCAATGATAACATGACGGTCTTTTATCTTCAGCTGCTCTAAAGAGCCATAAAAAGTAACGTTTCCAATTACATGATGTTCCACGTATTTTGCGTATTCTAGACAGAAAATAATTCAAAACGGTTGCACTTGTGTGCGTGTCCACGCATGACGGAAACAAAAAGAGAAATACAAATAAACAGAACCATTTAACACTCATGTTGTATACTGTTTCTAAATATTTATTTAATTCAAATTTAAACAGTGAGAATTAAGCTTAAATACTTTGCAGTACGCAAAATAAAAGGTATTTCTGGCATCCATAAAACAGCGTACTGTAATGTTTCTATTAATATAACACATACTATGAACATTTTACAAAAAAAAAAAAAAAAAAAAAAAAATATGCAGTTCTAGTTTGAGCTTTCATACCAACATATCTGTTTGTAAATATCGTACCGCTTGTATTCTAAAATCCTCATTTTTATTAGGTAGATTTCGAAGAAAAATATACTTATTGAGATCGATACGATATGAAAGTATATATATATTTTTATATATATATATTAACACGCTAGCGGCCATAATTTTGAAGATATTTGAACAAAAATTTTTATATGTTGTTTCTAGCCTTAATAGCTCGGTCAAGTTCGTTAATGAGCAAAATCGGTCGCCATCTTGGATCCAAAATGGCCGCCGAACCCATTGTTCTATAGAATGCACAACCTAAACGGCTGCAGCTAGAAATATCAAATTTGGTAACACTATACATTATCATTTGTATGTTACTAAAATATTACATGATGTATTCAAAGACGTCATCTTGGATCCAAAATGGCGGACATAAAAAAACATTTTCCACACCGTTTGAGTTAGAGATACGAAATTTGGCATAAAGGTGTATTATGACGAGTAGTTTAGGGAAATATTACAACATTTGGGAAAAATCGCCATCTTGGATCCAAAATGACCGCCCAAAATCCCATTTTGCACACCGTTTGAGCTGCATAAATGAAATTTTACTTGAAGTTGTACCATCACAAGTAGGTCACGACAATATAAGAAAACTTTCAAAAAGTCGTCAGCTTGGATCCAAAATGGCCTCCCCAAAAAACCAATTTCCAAATCATTGAAGGTAGAGAAAGAAAATTTTCTTTGAATGTGTATGAACAAGAGTAGATTACAATAAATGGGGCAAACCTTCCTTTTGGGGGCGCAGCCCCCCGTGGGAGGGTGCAGATGGATACCATGGTGGTGTAGTGTTGCAGTGAGATTTTGGTTAAGATAAAGGAGGCGCATCCTCTCAAAAGCACTGAAGTTGGGGAGCGAACCACCTACGGGGGTCTGGGGGCAGCGCTCCAAGCGAAACGAAGCGAGTATAAATATATACGTCTTGTGGGGTATCGTTGAACAGCTCTTGATTAATAATCTACAAATCAATAAATAGTTTCTCGATAGCTCTCATATAAGGCGAGATTTGAATTTTTGAAAATAAAAGAAAAACTTCGAGATCTACCTCAGCCTGTAGGGCTACCGAAAGGGATTTTTTACTTTGGTGTCATTACGAAATATTCTCTTGCCAAGAAGGGTATACTTAGCTTAAAAAAAAGTGTCCACAAACAACGGAAATGAAGATGTAAATCATAATTATCATCATTACCTTGGCCAACTCAATAACTTCTCATGCTCCTACATAGCGTTAAAGCAGAAAATCGTGTTACAATTAAGTGGATGGTCAAACAAGGAAGTTTTAAGATCACAATCAAAATTTTAAAATCCGGTATATGTAATCCGATTCTAACAAATTAAATATTCCGAATACTATTCTAATTTTTTAAAAAAAAATCTATTTTGCCAATACTTTGAAATTATAATGAACGGTTACTGCAGAATGCATTTTTGATTGAACTTATAATTCCTAGTTCCCACGACTGATGATCAATGAATGTTCCGAGCGAGCTTATACAACAAAACAGGTAGCGAGTAACTTCCACTCATTGTGACTGCCGCTGTCATTTCTCAGGAATACAAAATAAGGCATATAGATACAGTGAATTTAGGAACACTTCCAGTTCCAAAGGCTTGCGCATTGTTTTGTATTCCCGACAAGTTACCATGTCAATCACAGTGAGTGAAAGTTCCTCGCTGCCTACCATGCTCTACAAGAGCACAAACCAGCTAAGATTAGTGACTTTATTTAGGAGATATATAAAGTTCGTATCTAATAGCTGGAACTTTCCAGAGACCAAGATTTCTTTAATTGTTTTCACATAAAAGACTCCCACCAAGCAATAACAACATGGAAGAAATTTTACTTTTCGACATTTTAAAAAGAAACTCCAAAGTCTTCTAATATCAGAAAGTTATTTACCAATATAAACTTTCGAAACTTCGTAAATAACTCTCAACCCTAGACTAGCGTGGTAATATCCAAACTTACACGACTAATAGCATCAAAATTGTTAAGCATGTTAGTTGAACAATCAACAATATTGTGTAGACCTGTTGGTGTCAGTAGCTACATGTTCTACATGTACCCAGGGGTGATTTGAGGCCTGGCCCAGCCTGGTCGGTCCATGGCAAAAGCTTTTGAGCCCTGGCCCGGGCCAGATCAAAATGAATTTACAATTTCTTCAAAAAATCTGTAAAACATCTTGAATTTAATCAAGAAGTAAGAAAAAATAATGAAAAATAATTGCATTTCCTTTTATATATATATATATATATATATATATAATAAGGACGTGCACATAAATATTTAATTTTCACGTATTTTGAATTGTTTTTATAATAATCCATTCTTAAAGCATTTTTTAGAGGCATTAATAAATTATTGACCTTGTTGTATTTAAAGACGAAATTGAATTTAGAACATTTACAAATTTCAAACTTATAATAATGTTTCATATACCCTGCATTTTCCTTAACATGCACACTTACTGCATACTTTTCAACATGCAAACTGACTGTCTTTCATGTCATCCAAGTATGTCCAGTCTTAATGTACGAACAAAACCCACAAATGAACTTCATCAAGCTACATAATGGGCCTGACTCGTTGGAACTTCACCACTGTTGTAGATTGCTCCAAAGTTCACTAGGCACGGGCCGCTGCTGCTGCTGTCTGCTCTACCGGGGAATCTATCTTAGCTAAGATATCTGATTCTCTAAAAAGTATGCAGTTGTTCTCATCTCCCTACCTTCATTGATGATGGCACATGATCTCCTTTATCATTTCGTGCTCCTGGACCAACCGCAACTACAGTTCCAAAAAAATTAAAGGAGGAAAATCTCATCTAATCCTTTCCCAGGAGGAAACGTACCAAGAATGGATGATACATTCCCTCGCTGAACTGTAATACTGAGACGCTGGATTAGGAAGCTGGACGCGCGGGCATCACCAGAAACGATCTGTATTCGCCGACCAACCTCTTTAATAAAATTAAGGCCTTACGTGCTCCAAGTACCCCTTGATTCGATTGCGATCGCTACAAAGATAAACTTATCAAGTAGATTACAATATTTCCTGTTTTGTTCGGCCTTTCTACGAGTAGCCGCACCACCCGCTTTCAAAGAAGAATGAGTAACATTTGAAATGGCGAAAGTATCGGCGCAGGTGAAATCCCATAATAGAGGTCTTCCTCTTTTTCATGGAACTAGCGTCATTCCATCAGGCCTCTTACCGTCGGAGCGGCTACAACCAGATGGTTCACGTACTGATGGTACATTAGCAGAAACGAGAGCTCTGAGAATAACATCGTTGAGACTAGAATGACGCATGTGTCTATCAACACTCTTTACACAAGAGAGACCGTGAAGCATTGATCCACGAATGCTCCACAGGCTGGACAACGGTGAGGTACGCAAATGTCTGCTCCTAATCGTAAGGCAACAGCAACACGGAAACTTTCATTCGAAAGATGTAGACCAAGAGGAGGAGAACGCAAAGCTTGGAGCCAAGCACCGGACTCAGGTGAATACGCTGCTAATAACCTGGCTTTATCTTCAAGGCAAGTAGCGGATTGTAGTAACTGCGATTGTGTACGTCTGACGATAAGATCATCCCAAAAAGACAGTTATTGACATCCAAAAGAGGAGAATTTAACCCACTTAACGTAGATCCATGGAAAGACGCTAAAAAGGACGGAATCTCCAAATCCATGGCCCGACGAATGCCAAGTCCACCTGACCGAACGGACAGAGTAGCCTATAACTAAGCATTACCACTCAAACAACAATTAAGGATCGATTCGAGGGCTGCCTGTAACACACAATCATAACTCTGTAACAATGTCTCTTCCCGCCAAGAAGGAGAACAACACAAAAAGTACATTAATTGTGGGACTGAAAAAGATGCACGAAGTAGACTGAATGTGCTGAAATCAAAGATAAGCGGGAAAAGAAAAATTCAAGTTTAGAGACGGAGCCAAGTAGATATGCTGAAGCAGAAGTCATAAATCGTATTCCAGGAGCCACTTCCATGAATCTTAAATAAAGAACATCGTTCTGGTCTTGCTGAACATTTAGTAAACTAACTTCGCACTCTGAAAAATTCAGCTGTAAGCCAATTTCTGAAGATGCATCCCAAATGTTAAGTAAGGTAGAAAGAACTAGGTTTGGATCGTCCGCGATAGTGCCATCATCTAAATACCATAATTTCAATTCGGTTGCTATAGAATTGACAATATATTGTAGTGTAATTGCAAAAAGAGCAGGACCGAGGGGATCACCCTGTTGGACTCCACGCTGAGATAAAATGATGTCATCACCCAGAGAGAGATCACTAGGTTGAGAATAACACTGATAAACATAGTGATAAATCAACGGGAGATCTTTTTGAATCACCTTCAACATGGCATCACGATTCAATTGTTGAAGGCATTGCGAAAATCAAGCTTTACGACAGGTTTTCTACGAGGATGATGAGATGAAAAGTAAATACGAGCGGCATGGACAGCAGCTTCGGCACCTCAAGGAACACATACTCCTAATTGGTGAGGGGATAGAAAAGTATTAACGGAATCACGAATTCGAAAACAAATATTTTTTTTTTTTTTTTGCTGTCAGACGACGCCACATATTACCGATCGCAATGGGACGAATTCCTCCACACTTTTTCTTAAGGCAATCAAGGTGACGCCAAAGAAAATTGGACGAACTTCTATAGGTTCTTCTCCAGAAGAGATAAGAGAAATAAAATCACATAAACATGTAATGAGTTGATCTTTTAAGTCAACATCATTACACATCAAAAGATCTTTAAGAATCGATGGACGAAGACCATCCAACCCACCTGCAGATCCAGAAGGGAAAGATTTGATAGCTTTCAAGAGTTTGGAGGCAGACACTCGAGACATTATGGAAGCAAAAGGAGGAGGATCTGCATAATGAAAGAATCAGATTGAGGTGGATGTTTTTTCTGTATGTCTTTCAAAATTTTTTTCTCTTGTCACTTTTCAATGTTTTAAAAATGTAAATAATAATAGTTTTGATGAATAAGGTTTTGATCATTAATCAACTTAATAAGAAAGCTAGACTTGTATATTAGAGTTCTGCACGAGCCATAAATTGCCAGAACTTCTCGGGTTCTTGTCGGGCCTGGGCCTATTATGGCTATATTTTTCCCAACTGGGCCAGGGTGAGCCCTGTATGCCAAGGCCAGGGCAAAGTACAATCTCAGGCCTGCAAGTACCACACAAATCCAGTGTAGTAGCAACAAAGAGAATGCGTTAAAGACTGCAGAAGAACATCACAAAAATACATCAAAAGATATGACGTTTCCATTGGGACGACTAAAGAATACTCGGCCACGTTCGTGTCTCACGACGAACGGACAGACAGTTGGAGACTGTAGTCGAGAGTCGATAATCCGGGTTATCAGCACCAACTCTGGTTGTCATCTTACATTTTTACTATCAACCAAGCAACAGGTGAGTTTGAAAGGAAAATAGGAAGAAGACAAATGAAATTCGTAGCGCGTATTAAAGAGAAGAAATTGTACAATAAGATAAAGAAATAATGAGAGCCCATGAACTGGGATACACTTTGTTTTGACTATGAGAATCAACATGTAAGTATAATACGCAATTCAATTTGCGATCTTGCAGTATAGGCATCAAATTAATTCCACAATTCCAAGTGTCGTTCAGTTCAGCAGGATAGAAAAAGTGGATAGAGATAACCTTGAAACTAAATTTCTGTATATCACCATCTTGATTCCGTAACTAACATTTACGCTTGATATCTCCCACACTTCATTCGACTGTTAAGAGATCTCAACACACTACTACATAGTAAAAACCTTCTGGAAGCTTTACTTGTAGTTTTGTTTACCCTTAAACATAGCGTTCAGTACAGTAGTGAAAGACATTACATATACGTATCCCACACAGAAATATTAAAACATGTTACATGAATATTCTACATTTGTTCCAAAACTATACAAACATTATTTTCTTAATCAAACGGCGCAAGTAATTCAAGTGAAAAATAAAAAAAAGTGAGAGAAGAGTTCTTTCAATTTTGTCTTGAGATACATTGCAAGCCATTGCTTGAAATCTCTATTGTCACATAGTACGCACTAAGCGTGAGGAAAGAATTATATTGAAAACTTTTCAAACCTTTATTAAAGAATAGAATTATGAAAGGATTTGTAGGTCAAGGATTGTGACACGATACGTGAGAAGAATAATGCGGTTTCAGCAACAATTCACCAGCAATCCAGTCAGTATTATTATTACAAAGCATCCTTCTATTCTGTCTCTGTCTTTTTCTCCTTGACGACGAAGCTTTTGTTGCTAGAGACAATTAATGTTGAATGATTTAATTCCTGATGTATACTGGAAGTAATATCATAAATTGCGTACTCTAGCCACACAATAATTTTAATTTGAACTTTGTTGGTATATTTAAAAATAAGGTTAAAGTGAAAACAGTATTGGTCCAATCTAAAACAATTTACGTGTTAAAACCAAAATAGAATCGAAACTTTTGCAGAAAAATGGTGAAAGATTACATCAGGAACATACTTATGTTATATGGATTTATCAGTATTATGATGGACGACTCTGGAAAAACATTATTTCTGGGATATATTTTTTACCTAAACACCATTTTGAATACTTTTAAATTTTCTTGTTTACATTGCAGTCTAACTAGGATAAATGTGTTTATTGACCATCAAACAACCAATCCAGCAGTTTACTCTCATTTTGGGCAAATAAGTCACATTGTGGGCTTTACAGCATCATACTTAGGTTTAACGGTTAACCCATATTTATCTTTCATTCATTGTACACCCCAGAAATCGCCTGCGTGACTGAGAAAAGCAAGGTTGCCTAGAACAAGCGTGGTTTGACCTTATGCCAGAGTTAGTGGTGATGTATATAGTCAGTAGTTACTGGACACGAAGATGGATTTTAATAATAATTGTTTATATGATTTCGAAACAAACAAACAAAGGCTTATTTAGACGACAAAGGACGGGATCTGAAAATGAATAATCTAATCATTAAGAAATACTCTTCCATTTAGAAACTCAGGATTGAGGTTCTCATCAGCCCTAACCTTCATATTATGAAATAATGACAGTTTAATAAAACTGAAAATACAACGAACGAACAACGAATAAGAATGCTCCAATCTTGTAAACATAGCCCTCTATTCGTATAATATTTAGATTATGACCACTCGCAAAAGGGAATCTGCTTCGTCGACTTTTAATATGTGTGACTAATGGACATTATATATATATAAAAAAAAACTAAATTATCTGAAATATATGCAGCAATAAGTTAAGAATTAAGTTTTTCATTCCTTGAGCAAAGTGGACTGATGGTGGTTTGCCACTGTTTTACATTGGATGGAGATGACGCTCTACGGACAGTATTTCCTTTTAATGTGGGTTCAGAGCCACTAAGTTCACTGTGTTCCCACCAGAAATCGGTCCCAAGACCGCTTGATTACCCGGCAATAAGCGATACCACTAACCTAACTGGGATACTATTGAGCGATAAAGCGCTAAATGCGTTAGTGTTCTAGATTTTGCTGATAAGTGTACAATAACTCTTGTTGTAACAGAAGAAACATTATGCGTAACTATTTTCAGAACGCTTATTTTCAGTTTTATATTGTTATGAAAGTTCTTCACTGTACTTTGGAGAACAAATCAAGTGTTGATGCTACATAAAACACAAAGGAAAACGGTATAAAACGTAAGTACGTATGATTTTCGAACATACACAATAGACAACGAGAGAATGTTAAAACACACAACTAGCGCACACACCACAACAGCACAGCCGCACACCACACAGAATAAAAAGAACCAAAGTGTGAAACAGACAAACAAAGGGTAAAAACAGTGCAACTAAAAGCTGAACAAAAAAAAGCAAGTCCTGCAGCCTGCGGAAAACCAATGAAATAAAAGAAACACAACCACTTTTACAAAATAAACATACCTCGTATCCCTGCTTTGTTACCATCGTCTGCCTAGGCCACGGATAGTCTACGTCTTTGGCGTGAGGGCTGCACTGCTACAAACCAGAATAAAGACGAAAGAAATATGTCAGAAGAACTGAACACATGAACAAGAACGCACATACATACTCTCTCACACACACACAAACACATACGCTCACAAAAGACAAGAAAACAAATTGAACTAAATGTCACTATCGATCAAGCTGTCTGCAACGTCACAAACAGCATGATTTAGTTGTATCAGTTTTCCGTATTTCAGGAATTCCCAAATATAGCGGGAAGAGAAAAGAAATGTCTACAGTAGGTGCAGTAATAGTAGTACGGCCCTTTTGGCAACAGGTAACTGCATCCATATACAGTGACCGAAATCGCAGACTCCTTTTCATATCAGTAGACCTACTTGAAGTAAAGATATCAGACCTCCTCATTCCTTAATCATACTGAGGTTGCACTATTATCAAATCCCAATATACTGTAAATGTGTTAATTTTTCACAGAAGAAAAATCTATTTTTGTGGTTTATCCAGTCTAAATAATGGATTAAATATGATAGCAAGCTGTAACACTGTCAAATCGACTTAAGCACATTGATCGAGTTGCTATTTGCCTTAGAAACCTTACAAAAACTGATACGCATTAATTTTTCCAAAAAGATGTCATTTGCCAAAGATATATCTAGCATTCAAAATTACACATCCATTGGAAACTACTTAAGGGGACCAAAACTGTGAGTAGAGTGCATCAGCCGCTTCTAAATGGTATTTACAATCGAGGACTTTCGTTCCAAACAAAATACAGTATTCCTCGAATTTGTGACGGACATAGGCGTAGTTGCCCAATAGATTGTAACCATAATTTTAGACATGATTTAATAAGCTAAGAAAAGTTACTTACGGTGAGCAGACACGGTGACTCTAAATATATATAAATCATTTCAAATTGTAATCATGTTGCTACAGAAATAAAAAAAATAACGAGTGAAATACACAAATTGAATACACGTACTTCTGTGAGTACCAATGCTCTACAAATGCATAATGCATATATATATCTATATATCTATATCTATATATATCTATATCTATATCTTTATAAAAGTATATTGATATTTAAATTATGTGTTAAAAATACTCTCCTAAATTCTCGCTGGGCACACCAAAATGTCAGACTGACGTTACGTTTGGCTTCAGTTGTATTTATTTTGGTTTGTCCTCCAATTCTAACGTCCTTGGATAAGTCAATGACGTTAAGTGTGCGGCAATCGGCTAATTAGTTCTATGAGCGTTAAGAAACTAGGACTTTGCTATCTAACTATTTCCTCTCTCACTTGTGGACAAATTGGGATACATAGAATTAAGATATGCTCGAATATTATGGAAAGTCACAGGAAAAAAGTTCCATAATTACGTGGGATAAAACAATTTTTATTTTGACAATTTTATAAGATTTTCTTTTTCTTTAATCTATTGCGCAACTAAAATGCGACATTTTGGTAATCCATAGATAAAAATAACATCTTAAAACGGATCTTCATTTTCCTTCCCATCTGATATAAAATACGGTCTTGTTTGCCAAAGAAAAAGAAAAAGAGAGAAAACTATACAATTTGTTGTTCTTCCCTCGTAAAGTGAACGTATTATTGTATCAGTCCTTTTATAACGAACTTTATAGAGCGTTACTGTCAATAGTTTCTGTATTTGTTTATGTTCTGGACCTAGTCGCAGGATTTTGACGTAGTTTAAATCCAGAGTTGCTAACCTTGCAAAAAGTTTCTGATTTATAGATTTTTTTCATTTTAATGTCATTGGCAATCCATTCTTACCAAAGCGTCGTGCATATACAGTATCAAAAATCGTGCTGTTCTCTACTCTTCGATATTCTGATAACTTTAGCTGTAAGAGTTAGCAGCACTGACGCTACCTTTAAGAAGCGCTGTTTCGGATCGACACAAAATGGCCAGTTCTTATCCTATTGTCCTGTCAATTGTAAGACAAGGACGTTCTTGTTATAAGACACAGAATACAAGGCTGTGACCTCAATAGAGTCTAAATTGGGGCAATCAACTACCATAAATATGGCGAAAAAGTACACACACATGCAGAGAGAGAGAGAGAGAGAGAGAAATGGAAGCTTTTCTTACTACTGCAATTTCGTTTTGCTAAAGTATAAGGACTTACTATCTATCACAAAGGATTCTACAACTTTTAGAACAAATGGTTCCTTTTTAGAAACCGAGCGGCCGTAGCGCAGTTGATAGAATGTTCGCTTAGCATTCGGAAGGTCCTGGGAACGATACT